>JAPDSC010116945.1:19622-59104 GCA_026290005.1 Latrodectus geometricus | reverse complement strand
TCTGGAACCAATCTACCGTGTAAAAACAGACTTAGGTGTATATTTATTAAAAATAAAATTTATAAAATGAAATGTGCAATTTATGATTTGATTAAGCTTTTATGTATTAACTTTTTCTTATAGCTACCATCTTCAGTAGCAGTTAACGGTTCAGATTCTCAGACAAAAAATGACCAACAAGATCCTCATCTTAATTCAGTCGAAGTTCGAAGTGATCAAGCTCTTCTTCGAAAGGTACGTATTTCATCTTTCGAATATTAAGCATATTTCTAATTAGTAATAGTACCTTGCTGATAATTTGTAAATTATATTAAGATCAATATATTTATCATTTTCGAATTGTGGTGTTAAACAGCTTGACGAAATGTATTCTATATATAACCTGATGTCTGATTTCTAGAATAAAAAAAAACTCTTACCATAATTTTAATTTCAGTGTTAATCTACAATAGTCAAACTAAATGCTACTTATTCTTTCTTGCTTTCATAATAGGAAGTTTTATAGAAATTTTTACTAAAATTATATGCAAAATTAAGTGTAATAGTATCTAAGTTTAAAATATATAAAAATTATTAATTTAAACAATATCATAAATAGTTACATATTTTCATCAAGTAGGCTATTCTAAAATTAATTTAAACCTTACAAAATTTGAAACAGTTTCTTTTTCTATTTATTTTACATTTATTAATTGCATGCTATTTATGACCAATCAAAAGAAACTAATTGTTTTCATTAGTTCAAAGAAAAGTAATTTATGAACTTCTGTCAGAGTAAATAATTATTATCATTTTTTTACAAAAAGCGATTCATTAAGGAATTAAGCCATATAAAATTATTAATAATAAGGAAATATAAAGCAAATTTTCATTTATGTAGAGCTTTTCTAGCTCTTCCTCCGATTTTCTCTTTACAATCTCCCTCTCTTCTTACTCCAGTAACCTCTTCTCCTTTCCGCGTTTGATTCTTTCCAGACATTGTTGTTTATTCCTATACATGACGCAATGATTATTAATTTATATATTTTTTGGCACATGATTGAAATTTTCTGGAAAATCTTGTTTACCTTAGGAAATACTTATCATTCCTCTCCGAGTGGCGACCGAGACTTGATAGACCTTGTGTTTAAAGGTGGAAAAAACATTTATTCCTGGGAGTTTATTTCCACGGAAATATTGAAAATTCCTGGGAATTTTTAAAGTTGTCGGGAATTTAAAAATTTTTTAAGTGATATGGAAAATTTTGAAGATTTTTAATCAATCATTTATGAAAATAAATAAAGAAATTTTTTGCAGTTAGATTCTTGGGAACCAATTGAAAAAATTTATTGTTTTTTTTTTTTTTTTTTTTTTTTTTTTTTTTAAGCTTTGAAAAAAAACATATAAATATTGTTTAATGATTTGTTTTTAAGATAAACAATGCACTTTCTTATTAATAAACTCAAAAACAATTTTTCATATAAAGAAAGCAATTTAGCGTTATTAAACAATTAAGAATAACTTTAAAAATTAGTGATCGAGAAAAAAATTTCTTTCTTTTTGAATAGAAATTTATAGCGAAAGAAAGATGAAAGTCAAAAGTTGTTTTGACAGTCGTAAGAAATAAATCCTGATGTTTTTTATTCATAGCTTTTATCATTTTAACTAATATTTTTGTTTTTTTACAGCGCAAAACATTAATCAACATTTTTCTAGAAAGAACATTTGCGTGCATTGTTTCGTTACTTACTTCACTTCGCTTCATAAATGTAAAACAAAACACTTCATTAAAAGAAATGTGATTGGTTGAGTTCATTTTCTCAAAATACCCAATATTCCCCAAATCGTCCGGTTTATTCCCACAATTCCAGAGTAAATTCCCATGCTTCAAAATTACCGGGAATTTTACATCTCTAATAAATAGACCCGTTGTTCACCTACCGCATCATCCATTGGTTCTGTATGATTCCTATTAATGCTTTTATTGCAAATTTTATGAATAGTCACGAAATCTTTGTATTTATCCATACCGTTCAATTTATTTTCAAAAACGATATGAAAACGTGTAAAAATTACTTAAATTTCAGCAATACTTATTTTACCCAGTTGTAATTACAATTTTCTACTTGCTGTATTACACGACAATTTAATCTTTTACACATGACCTAAGAACCCATTCGCGAAATTAGTCGTAGAGTGATTATTATTATCGTTCACCTTAAAATCTTCCAGTTTCCTGTAGCAGGGGATAACTCCCTTAGCAGCTTGTCAAACCCCAGAGAAAATATTAGTAAAAATTTTGACATTTTAAGTAATGGTGGGAATTATGTTTTGATTCCAAGCCTTTAAAAAGAATATAATAATTTTAGATTAATGAAATCAAATTATATATTTGTGAATATTTTGACTAAGTACTCTTGTTGAAAAAATCATTGGCCCAAAAATCTTAAATATTTCACTCATGAAAGTAATTATAATAAATGAATATATTAAAAAAATTACTTACAATTTAGAAAGTCTTAATCTACTCATAATATCAATGAGCAAAAAATTACAAATAGGTTATAAATACAATACAGGTTAAACAATCACTTTAAGAATAAATTGTACTTATATCATTCCCAATATTGTTTCTTATGAAAAGATAAATCTATGTAAGCAGAATCAATATTAATGTATTCAATATGTTTATATTTTTAATGTGAAGTATTAGTACAAGTAATATTTTTTTATAAAATTTTCCATTATAAAGTCAACAAGCATTTTCACTTTAAAGAACTAGTTTACATGATTAATGTCTATTTTTTTAGAATTTATTAGTTTATTTATAACTATATGTTATTTTATCATACTATTTGTTCTTATTATCAGGGAAATACTGCATTTTGTTATTCACTTTGATATAACATTATGAACAGAAATAAGTACCAAAAGAAATTGGTAAGCAATATTTACAGAAAAAATTCGAAATGCTATTTTTAAATTTAATTTTATTAGTCAATCAGATGATGTTAAGATTAGTTTTCAAAGCATTTTATTGTATAAAATATTTATTATGAAAATGTAAATAGAAATGACCAAATACAATCAGAAAGAATTTACTAAGTAAAATGTGTTGTCAATTTGTTTAAAAATTAAGCAACCTTACACAAAAGATAATTCATATTAAAGAATTAAAATAAAAAAAAAATATTTGAATTAAGCCCCTCAAAGGATGATCAAAGGCTAATGTGTTCGATGTTGAAGATATAGCATTAAATAAGATTTAAATTTTCCAACAAAATTAATTGTGGCAAATAGGGAGAGAAAATCTACAGCATTTAAAACTTTTTGCAAACAATCATTTAAGTGACAAAAGATTCTCAGTAGAAAAGTTATACACTATTTTCAAACTTCTAAATTCAGCAGTTTGAAAAAATTATTAAATAAACATTAAAAATATAATTAAAATAATCACAGATGATTGGTAGTTAATTTTTGCTTTTTGAAGAACTTTTTTGAACTGAGCATATAAACTAGCAAATCATTTGTTTAGTTCGTTATATTATAGTTTATTTCCCCCCAAAAATTTCTGCAATTTGAAAAGAATATTATATATAGCAGTTCTGAATTTGTTTAAATATTTATTGCGTAGCAAGTTCATTAAAATCTTAGAAATTTCATTTCAGAGATTAAACAGTTATCTAAATGTAAACAAAGTATAGGATTTACATAATTATAACATTGTTTTGGTAACTGCAAAATAAATATTTCATAGCATACCATAGTAACTTAAATATTTCTCTAACAAAAAAAAAAGACATTTTCTGATACTTTTGTCATAAAATTAAATGATTTTTAGCATTAGGTAGATCATGACAATTTTTTTTTCATAAATAAATATTTTATAAACTTACTTTCTGATTTCTTTAATAGTTTTAAAAATAATTAAGATTCCTAAATTCCAGTAAGACATGCACAATTGTACATTTTTACGACTGTTAATATAACAAAATGAATGGTTATTAAGACCTTGCCTCTAAATTATAAATTTACAGTGGCACATAATTTTTTTAAAAAAAATTACATGATATGTTGCAGTTATTTACTTAATTTAAAATAAATATTTAATATGAAAAAGAATGTTTTACATGATATAAATTAAATGAAATATTTTAAAGAATCTGATTTAAATTAACAGTTTATAAAATTTCATCAGTTTGTAGTATAACTCCTTTTCATTTATTTTATCATTTTTAGTGTATATAAAAAAAAGTTTTTTTTTTATTTTTTTTATACCTCTCTGTAAACAATGATGATAATATTTTTGATTATGATTGTTATATTCCAAATTTAAAGCTTCCTGAAAAATTTCCTAAATTAAAAAATGAAATCTTAACAATTAAATAATTTTGCATGTTATCTGAAAAATATCTAGTGCAAATTCAAAAATGTTTATTTTTTTAATTGTATAAATGCAGAAACTTGTGAAAATTTGATGATAATATTAGGGACACTATTTCAGAAATTTTGCATAATAAAATTTACATGAAAACTTCCATGTTCTACAAGTTAATATGCAAAACCAAATTTAAATAAGAAGCAAAAATTAAGACATTTGTCAAAGAAAAAGTTTATTAAAAGTAAAAAATATGAAAAAAAATACTGCAAATTAAATTTTTTTGCTATGAAACTTGACATTTGGCATGTTAATATTGACATTCTTGTTAAGATTCCTTCTTCGTTTTAGATTCTTCTTATTTATCTACTTTAGGGCAACCAGAAAGGATTCTCTTTGAAAATATTGTAATTTCTAAAATACGTCTGACTATTCCATTTGGCTAAACATTAATTCTTTTACTTCTTAATCTTAAAGATGACATTAAGATTAAGCTTTTAAAATCACCTTGGGATTTTATTTTCTTCAAAATATATAAAATATTGTAGGCAGACACACTTGAACATCCATTGTCAATCAAATGAGTTATTCTATTTAACTAATATTTTACTTCTTGTATTTGTTGAGTTGATGCTATAATATTTTGAGAATTAGCTGGTGTAGTATTTAAAGTGTTTTCTTGTACATTATCATTTTCTTCAAAAAGTTATATTAATTTCTGAAATTTCAAAGAAATTAAGAAGGTGGACACATTATTTTTCCAACTGCCAATAAAAAAAACTTAGTTAAAGTAAGTTTTTTTTTTTCAATAAAAAAAAAACTTACTTTAACTAACTAGTAAAACTGGTGCTTACAAAATGCCCCAGATTCTCCAAAAAGACAAGTACCTATTTCAGTATTAACTGTGTAATACAAATCTTTATTTCTTCTTTTTATAACAAAAATATTAGATTCTATCTCAAATACATCAAAAATGATACTTGCACATTTAGTAGTATTTTCATACTGGACCGTGATTTCTCTATGCCTTGAATGGGCACACTCTACTATTTTTTTATTAAGTACATTTCCCAAATACTAATGTAAAAATCATAAAGGGCAACTACATTAAAAGCTTTAGTTCTGATTAGAACAACATCTTTAAGCCTTTTAATAGTTGTCTCTGCAAAATTATTTGTATTGCTTTGCCTTTTACCAGTGATTTGCTCTCTAATAACAACCATTCCTATTTCCTTTCATAAAATGAAAGAAACCTTTTAACAAATACTGAATATGTAAAAACTACATTGACAACATCTTTAAAAGTTGTGTCACACATATTTTCTTCATTTATATACATCACCCTGAAAAATAAATATTTATGAGAAATCATATTTTTGAGCTGATAGAAATATTTCAATAATTTTTTTTATACAAAACAAAAAACATTAACATTTCTGAGTTACAATGGAACAATTTGCAAATATTTAAATTTAAACAAAATTAAAATTAACTTTGCTGTACAATGGTACTTTGAACTTCTGATAATTATTGTATTTTCTATGCTTTCAATTTATATAAAAATGCATTACAGGAATGTTGTTAAAAAATTTTCGATACCTTGTAAAGCTTAAATAAGTTTTTATTATTTAAGTTATCTTATTTATTATTCTAATAACTCTGTGTTGATAAATATCCACTAAAACAATTAAAATGTTTCAAAAACATCTGCCATGAATATTAATATAGCAAAGAACAGTTATATACTTAATAGTATCATATCATCAAAATATTTATCTCTGAGGATTAATACTTAAAAAATATCTTGTACATTCTGCTTCGGTTATTTATGAAAATGCATTTTTAAAATCCTCAGTTTCTTTTCCATCTTGAAGGTTAACTATAATTTCATTGCAATTCTTTGAAAATTTCTCATCATTGGCAAGGTCAACTTCCTATTTCTCTTTTAATTTGGGTAGTATTGTATCATTTACTAGATTAATTTCACTTATATTCTTTGCCATGTTGAAAAAATAAGCATTAGATTAGCAACCTCTTTAAGGGTAGAGAAATAACTTATGCTCCACTCATTGATGTACTTTATCTGAAGGTAGTGTACAGTAAATTGCAATTATTAAAAATTATCTAAATATAAGTATTTAGTAAAATGAATTAAACATATTTTAGGATTTATTTATATTATTTCACAAACCAAAATTAGAAACACATCAAAAATTGTCCATTATGAACATAGTAAAATTTGAATTGACTAAATTATTATTTTTTTATGTTATTTGAAAAATGTGTGCATGAAATTTTTCTCTGGAAAAATTTTTAATAAAAATTTAACAATGAAATCCTTATAAATTTCAAAGTAAACCAATGAAGTCTTAAATTAAAACTTGTCTAATATTATGTAATTACAAAATGCTTTAATAACTAGAATTATAATGTAGAATGTGTGTATATGACACAATTTCAAGTACTTTTCAGATCTTCAGCCTTATTATTTCTAAATTTTAATAAGCAAATTCAAAAACCATTGGCAATTTAGTGGTAACCTGCTAATAAAGCTGTGTAACAGTTTTGTAAAAAAATGCTACAATCTGATTTATTTAATAAAAATTTAACTAAAACTTTTGTAAAAAATAAAGGACACAATGTAGATAGAACTGTTATATGTATGTAAAACTCAAATTTTCTAAAACTTATGCAAAATTTCAAATCATTTTTACAAAATATGTAATTTAGATAAAAAAAAAAAAAAAAAAAAAGAACTTCATGCTAAATATTTTTCTAAATACAAACACTGCTTCTTTGTCTATGCTCAAGTTTATCCATACAATATTATTTTTCACTGGATTATTTATATTTTTCCATTTTTAAAATCAATTTTCACTTTCAGAGAAATTTTATTCATGATTAAATGAAATTTTCATTTTCTTAGGAAGTTTTGTGTTGTATTTGTAATTGCTTTTAAATGTGATTTGGTAGAAATCTTTCTAAATTGATGATAAAACACTTCCATAACAATTTTTAATTATATATTTTTTTCTATGTAAAAATTACAATGGTGAAACATAATTTTAAAACTGGTCATTATTAGGTACAATCCATATCCATTTATTATATATAGAAATTACATTAATATCTAACTAAATTAGTTTTCAGTTGTTTAATTTCAAGCGAATTGCACTCCCAAACTATTTTCTATAGTCAAAGATCAACTTAATTAAATATGATTTGTTATTCTGTTTAAGATTTATAATCTAAAAAGTTTTCATTCCTTAATTTAATTTTAAAGTATTTTCAAAAATTTTTCATGAAAATGTAATATACTATTACTCAAGCAAAATTGTTATCTCCATATTTTTTTTTTTTTTTTTTTTGTATATTTTTATGAATGGTGTGTAGATTCCTTTATAATTAAAAAAAGTCAAAGAGTTATCTCCAAAACAATTTTAATTTCTTTTCAAATATTTTTTTAATCTTTGTAAATATACCATACAAGGAATTTAATTGAAAAATACAAGTTTCTCAGAAAAATGTCTACTCTGAAGTAATATTAAAGTGTCTAATAAAAAAAATTATACCTATTGTATATTTGTATAAATATGAATGTTGTGTATAAATTTTGCAATATAAATATTTTGTTTACCAAATCATATATTTTGCTAAACAAAGCATTTATATTTTCTGTTGATTTCTAAATATTATAATACAATATGAAATATTAGTATTTTTTTATTTTTAGAATGTGATTTATAAAGAAACAGAGACTTATAATTTTTTGTTACTAACAATTTGTATAGGTTCTTCAAGGGTCTGGCCCTTATCCTATGATTCTTCTGCCACCATCAGGTGGATATCGTTTAGATTCAACTGATACACATAGTGATAAATCTGATGCTAATCTAAAGTATTTTCCTCATGCACATGTTAGTCTGTTTCAAAATGATGTCAGTTTATTGGAAATTAATAGAAGTGCTACTATGTACAGACGTTACTTCTATAATAAGGTAAATAATTTAAATTCTACTTCATCTGTAATTTTTAAAAAAATAAGTTATGTTGGTAAAAAATGCATATTCAAAAATGTATTTTTCTTGTATTAATTCAGTAAAAAAAAATACAAAATATATAATAATCAGTTATGAAGTCTTTAGTCTCAACAAATATTTCACTTTTAAATGAAATGCACAAAAAACTACTCCAGAATTAAGTTTTGTAATGTAGGATCAAAGCATTTGCATTTTCCCATTTGCATGAATATCTGTTTCAATATGGAGACAGATTGTTCTTTATTTACATTTAAGAAATGTGTTCACAGCAAGTTTTTATTGTTATAAGATCTTTATTACCATATTTGCACAAATATAAGCTACATACAATTATAATCAGCATGTAATTTTTTGATTATAGTAAAAACAAAAATCTCAAATATAGTTCAAGCTGTTAAGTTTATGAGAAAATTCGTCTGGTCCTTGACAAGATTTCAGCTGTGTGGAATGGAACACTTTTTGACCCAAAATCAGCCCTTCTGGGTGGTTTTCATTGGTGATCAACTAGAGTTTAAATTTTAGTAGGAATGCTTAACTAATTGATTTCTGGAAGCATGACAAGAATGTTAGCCTTCAGATATGTATATGAATCATCCTTTCAAAGTTAGCTTTCTGTAAAAATTGCATAATGAACGAGCACTTTCTACTCCAGGAAGTAATTTGCAGTGGAACATCTAAGTCAGAAATTGGATTTTTGCAAGACAGTATTAGAGGAACTTGTTATGAAAATGTTATAAAATTGAAACTGGAGTTTGCTATAATCTTGACCACATGATATTTATGATAGTGACTAAAATTATCCATTGTCCAATGAGGGTAAGGATCTAGGCTGGTAAATTTGTCATGGTGAGAAATTTTGCTTTATTATTTGCAAACGATGTAAATTTTTCTGCCATTTATTAATTTCAACTCATAACATTTAAATTTAAAATATGTACGTACATGTAATTTTGAAACTGATGAATTATGATTAAATGAAAAATCTTGATTACTAGGCACACTATGATTTTTCCAGTCAAAATTTTGATTAGAAAAAAGTGATCCACATGTTTTCCTAAATACTGTGTTTAATTTTTCAATAATATTCCATATTTGCCTAAATACTGTGTTTTATTTGAATTAACTGGAATCAAGATTTTTAATTTGAAGTGTAGAATTAAATTTCAATTCTGTGTAATTTTTGGTTTCTGCACAAACTGTTAATGGCTAACTACTGTTCTATATTGTCTTTCTTTGTAAACTCCCAGTGTTGAATATTCGTATCTTACTTTTATATTGAGTACGGAAAAAATAGTTTCCGTATTCAATATAAAAGTAAAAAACTATAGACAAGTGAATAACATCTTTAAGTTTTTGGAAAGAAAGTAATAAACACTTGATAAATCATTTAAAAATTACTACTTTTAAATGCATATAAAGATTATAACTCAGTAGTTTTTTTTATCCTTAATAAACCATGAATACCTATGATTGACTCTTTTGGAAGGGAACTGCCTTTTAAAGTCTTGCATACAGAGACAGCTACCCAACTAAGAGAAATTAGTGTCTGAGGAAAATTTTTCTTACTCCGCTTAATCCCCGCAGATACCTCTGATGTTAGAAAAGATGGGATATCTGAAGGGGAAAGGGAGGTGATGGCTATTGATTTTTTTAGAACCCTGGTGGATATTTTAAAAGTGTTTTTAATTGTATTTCTATCAATCTTATATTCTTAAATCACATGATTTTTTAATATTTTTATACAAATTTTACTAGTATTAAACTTGGAAATATCTGTAGCATTGTGTGAAATTAATATGCTTTGCATCGTGGATAATTAAGTCATATATACTAAACTGATTAGAACAAATGTAAAAAAATTTTTATTGAAAATTATTTGGATATAAATGTTTTTAGAGTTTGCAAAACTATTATATTCAAGATTTTATTATTTAATAAATTTGATGTTTTGAGAAAATAGTAGCATTTATATAAAATATAAAATAAAGAATACAATTGTTACCCAAGCTTAAATATGTATTTTTATTTTAAGTAACATTTATAAATTTTCATATATTTCTCAAATAGTTTTTAGATATTCCTATTACATGTTTTTTTTTCCATTAATATTTGATTAGTTGTAAAAAATATGATTTAACTTTTTTTGTCTCAGCAGTACAACTGTCATACCACGAAAGTGATTTTCTCAGAAGATAGCGGTGGTACAGCAGTTGTACCATAGATTTTTTTTGTCTCTTTCAAGTGCTTAACTTTCACCCTCTCAAATTTCTTCAGGCAGTTGAGGGAGATTTAATTGCACTGGTCTTTTGTGACTGACAGTTGTACAAACTGGGGATTTCTCAGAACAGAGAATTTTAGTGTAAAATGGATTTATTGTCTCTTTTTTTTAAGAAAAACATCTTACTTTCTTCAATTTAGCAAATTTTTTTCATTATGACCAGTTGCTTCTTTTTTTTTTTTTTTTTTTTGGAAAAATATTTTTGATGGTTTCATGTCATATGGGTTTGAATTAGAAGAAGAGAGTTTTGCAAATAGTAATTCTAATTACTGTGATTGAATCTAAATTCAATGACAGTAGATTTCTTGATGACAATAATAATGCAAATTTCTTTGTATTTTTATTTTTTTTATGTAATGCTAAAATAAATTATAAACCCATAATTTTTAAATTTATGGGAGACTTGAGTATTTCTGAACAAATAAATTATTTAGTTAATGAACATGATTTTTTAACTTGTTTTTTTCTCCAGAAGATATTTTAAACTTTATTGCAGATGAAACAAATAGGTATGCTTCATAAACATATGATATAAAGACATATGTTTATATATATATATAGAAGAAATGTTTTAGTGTAACAGCATGAATTCTTATGCATGCATGTTTTTATATTCAGTTGTTATAAAAAGAAATTTAACTATAATCTGTAAGTTGTATCCTTGAATCATGCAATTTCATATTTATAAGAATTTGAGATTCTCAGTGGCGTATGAGTTGAAACATTTCACAATTTTTATCTAAAAATAAACTGATACACTGACACTTGCGTTGGTTAATTCTTTCTGAATTTCATAATATCCTGGAATAGGAACATCAGTCCTTTCATTTTTTACAACTTTAATCCTTAACAACATGATTATCTTCGGTTCAATCTTGATCAAAATTGCTGGGTTTGAGATTAATATTTAATCAATTTATGTATCGAAACCTTAATGGAATAATTAATGATTCTTAAAATTATTTATGCTGGAAAAAATATATATTAGAAATATCCCAATTCAAAGGAACAATGTGAAATGCATCGTCTTTTGACTATATTTTTACTAGTATAAAATATAAACACAATTATATTTATGAAAAGAAAGAAGTTGATTTGATGATTTGTTCCAACTTATACATTTGTTATTTTAATAAAAATATTAAATTTCATGTTTAATTCTAATGAAGTAATTTATAATCATTAAGGTGTTTCTGCATTTTAGTTTCCTTTTTTTTTTTCCTCGAAACATTTTCATTAAGAAACAACTCTCATTATAATATGAGAGCTTTTTCATTTTCTGGCTATTAAGATGAAGTTATCAAATAACGTCTTTACACAGACGTAATTGTGATCTTGTGTTAGGAACTCTTCTAAATGAAATATAGCTGAATCAATCTTGTTGACCACTGAACAGTGAGGATTAAGTGTCTTGTTTTTCTTTTTTCCTGCATACTTGTATATCTGAATAGATGCTAGCTAATTTTCTGGGTTTCTTCCTTATGACATTTAAATAAGGCCTCTTGTTTATGGACATATTCTAAAACAACATGTACTTTTTGATTTCACAACAAGAACATGCAAGTAGAAAGGAATAAATTATTATTACTTTAAAATGAAAGTATTTCTAACCAAAAAGTAAGGTGTAATACATATTTAAGATAACTTTATATTTGTGAGTCTATTTACTACGCAGTTTTAATCTCTGTGCAAAATTTAGGTAAACACAATTTTGGCTTTTTAACACTCATTCTTTTATACAAAGTTAAAACACTAAAGATAAGAATTTATATTTAAAATTACTCTAATTTTTTCTTCTTTCCAGATAAGAGTTTTATAGAAATGTTTTCTGAGACTAATATGATTACATTTGGAATGTACTCTTTGAATGAACAATTTTCATTGAAAAATTAACAGAATAAATTTACAATTTTTTATGTGACTATAATAATTTTAAAAACAATTTATTAATTCAACTCAAGATTGATCCCACAATATTCATTGTGTAAAACGTTTCTTACCTAGTCACAAAAAGGCAGAAAGAAAGATTCCAGTTTTAAATTTTTTTCTCAAAAGAAAAATAGCATATATTTTAATTCAATGAATATAGAAATTTCTTATAACACAAAATATTTATCACATCAAATGGAAATAAAAATTAATGCTGTTAACATACAGATCTTTTTCAAATACAACTTTGGTAATTTACACGTACTTGCTTATGAACAAAACTTTTTTGTTTAAAACATCTTTATTTACATTTTTTAATATCAGAGATGCTGTTTTTAGGAATGTTTTTGAATATATTCAATTGAAGTTTATTGCTTATCATTTTTATAGCTAAATACAGTTCATTACTTTAAAAAATCTATTATTTTAAATATGCATTTTGATTGCTAAGAATAAAATAACTCAGTGAAATTTATCATATAATTATTTTAAACAATAATTTTAGAAAATTCTTTACAATAAATTAATTTATGTCACACCATAATTTACAAATATACTAAATTTGTTTCTCATGGACAAATAAATATCTTAAAATTCTTGTAACGCTTCTTAATGTGATATGTTCAACAAGTAGATAAAAGTGGTTTGCTTTTTGATTAATATAGTATTTAAGGTAAACCCATTTACATTTTGGCCATAATTACAGCAGACTCAATGCAGGATATCACCCTCAAAAGACAAAGATTCATTATGGCGAAATTTTCTGCATGTAAAGTGGGGGGAAAATGACTCTCTCCTTTCTATAAGGGGGTAGGAAATGTCTTCTTCTCGTGCCGCCGTGGGATCAGTTTCTTGAAACACTGGTGCCAGACTCAAAAAGTTAAAAGATAACTACAAGAGTCCCTTTAGAAGTTCTGTACTATTGTGTAGGTTTGACGTTGATTTATACAAAAGTCAATATTTTATTAATGGGTTTTTTTAACTAAATACTATTTTGAACAAATTTCATTTATATTTAAGAAAAAAGTTACTATAAGAAAATATAAACATGTTTAAATATTTTTTTTTTATATACATTGAATAATAAACACTTTTGAAAAGTATTGTCAATCTCTTTCTAACTCTAAAATGCTCTCAGAATGTAAAATGATTTAAATACATCCTACTTGCTATTTTTTATGCAAGCTGATTAATAATATTAATGAAAGTAATATTTTCTTTTATTGCAGCAAATATAATATGCAAATTCCTAACCATAGTTGAAAAATGATTTCTAAATTTCAACATCTAATATTCTTATTGCTTAAAATATTTTTAAAAAATAAAAAATAATTTATGAATAAAAAATGTTTTTAATAATAATCTAAAGAAACATTGTTTTTCTCAGCCATTATTGTTTTTGTCATTATAAAATGTTTATTTCTTTATTTAAATATGAAAAATAAATTCCATAATTAAACAGAAACAAAGCATGGCTGTTTGTAAGAAAAACCTAATTCATATTTCTTTATGTAAAACTTACCAGAAAAACATAACCAACATATAATTATCTATATGATTTGCTTGCTTTGCATATAAATTTTTATGAAGATTTACAGTGTCTCAAGTACCAAAATAAAGAGTTAAAAATAAGCTTAAATTTTCATACTATTAAATATTACAGAACATCTATTGTTTCATTTAAATTAAGTTAGCAGAGTATCAGTGATTCTTAAGTTTCTTTCAGTATTTAAATTATTGAATGAAACTTTACAAAGAACTACTATGCATATATTAGTTTAGAAATAGATTTGTTATATTCGTTGTTTGATTTGTTATGTATTAATCTTTTAAATAAATTCTAACACTTCTAAAAAAGTTTCAACTTTTTAGGCAGTTATTTTTTAGTAATGTTTGTAATTAATTGTTTGTATAAATTTTAAATAATGTTTGTAATAAACAAAATAACAGAACCATAAATTCAAGAACTTGAGTACTATTATAGTTAAGCAATGTATTATAGAAATATATTTTTATTAGTTTAATTAACATCAAGGATTAATCTCAACCAGTATTTAGCAATGGGAAATGGGTGTCACATTTGTGCTTTCTCTAAGCTCATCTGTTATGGTGGAGGCATAGGTCTAAATTTCTCCCAGTGAATGAATACAGCCTATTACCTATGAACATCCATTCAAAAAGTACATGTATGTCATACTATATTCTTTGGCTCTTAAGCTTAATATGCGGTATCAAATATTAAAAATTTATCTTATCCATCAAATCAAATTTAAAGAGACACTAGAAGTTTGGATTTGGCTCTGATTTGTATGAAAAAGTAACTGTTTTATAAATGGGTTTTTTTTTTCAACTAAATACTTTTTTGAACAAATTTAATTTATATTTAAAAAGTAATTTATTATAAGAAAATGTAAATAACTTAAATTGTTAATGTAAATATTCCTTATGCATTGAATAGTAATGAATGCTATTGAAAAGTATTCTCATTCTCTTTCAAATTCTAAAATACTGTCAGAATGTAAAATGATTCAAAGTTAATTATAATTTTATTTATACACTTATATTTACTTTACATTTAGATAGATCCTAACATTTGTTATTTTTATACACGCTAATAAATAAAAAAAGGGATATCTTTATTTTATTCAACAAATATAATACACATCATCCTATCCATTATTGGAAAATTATTTCTAAATTTCCCAATCTAATATTTTTATTGCATAAAATATTCTTAAAATATTACTGTAAGAATCTGCTCCATCAAAAACATTTTAATGGTGCAAATTTTAATAAAAAAAATTTTTTTAATGATATATATTTGAATGGGAATAGTATACTCTTTGAAACAAATATTCTGACACTTCTAAAAACCATTTCTAAAAAAAGTTTCAACTTTTTAGGTACATATTTTTTTAAAAGATACTACATTTTACTGTAGAATTTATTCGTATACATAATAATACAATTTGCAAGTTTTAGAAAATACAATTTATTTAGAAGTTTTAAAATGTTAGGCTTAATACTTCTTTTTTTTTCCAGTAATAAAAAAAATACTTAAAACTGAACTATGTATCTTGTAAATGTTTAACAGCATGCATAAATTCCTCATTAAGCATTTTATTTTCATTAGATTTTGGAAAGTTTTTGTGGATAAAAATTATTTAAAATTGCTCCTCAGGAATAAGCAAAGGTGATACAGTTCTAAATTTTTTAATTTGTTTTCATTTGGTTTTGTTTGGTTTAGCTGCAATTTTACTATTCACTATGACTGATTTGACTGTCATGTAAAATTTAAGGTGGACAAATCTCTACATCTCCTAACTGTTAAACTGATGGTCACTGATGCCAAACACTTCTAACACAAAAACTTGGTGCTTTAATATTAAAATTCATTTTATTGACTCTTGAAGATTTATATTTATCAAAGAGATTTGGACTCTTTGAGCAATAAGATTTGTAATTTTTAATATTAATTTATCATAGCTTTGGGTATTAAAAGATTGATTGTTTTTAAATGAAAAGGAATTTAAACTTAACAATTATTTATTCATTTTTGTAATCAACAAAATAAGTCAATATTAAAAATAAATTTAAAATTAAAAGTTAGATTTCTAGCATTATACCTTATCAAAGAATAGTTTTATTCTATTTTCAAACTAAAATATTAATCTATTGTAAAGATATCTTATTAGGAATCATTTCCTTTTACACAGCAATTATAAAACCTCTAACTAAGCTTCCATGCATATTTTTTACCACTCGTAAAAAATAATAAATTTATTGGATGTCCATTTTCAGTTATGTGTATGATCAAGGGCAATCTTTAATAGAAGAGAAGTGACTAAAAGAAATGTCTGCCTCTGTTGTTTTCTAATTGTTTATCTAAATGTTACTCTCTTTTTATGCCCATAAACTTTTCAGATAAAAAGTGATGATGTTCACTATTAATATCCTTACAAACAATATTAAAAGTATAAGTATTATTTACTTTTATTAAAATTAATACCTGAAAAAATTCAGTTTTTAACTTCTTTAATTTAGCAGTTTTTTTTTTTAACATCTAACATTTTTATGTGCATGCTACTATGACTTTATATCATTAAGGGAAAAATTTCTTTAACAGGAGAACAACCTTAAAACATTTCCTCTCTTCAAATGTGCATTGCCTGCTAATGATGGCACAAATCTATTTGATATATTGAAATATTATTGTATTTTAAGTGATAAATATTTCATAAATTATACTAATGAAAGATAAGGAAAAGTTCTGAAAACATTTTTATCTCACTGGTGTCTTATATAACTCAACAGTAGCAATTATCAGAATTCACTTGCAAATGCCATTTGATATTATGATTTGAAAAGGTATTCACATGAGATTCTTTGTAGATTATTCATCAGTAACTAATGAAACAGTTATTGATTTCATTAATATAAAATCTTTGCCACAATAGAGTAAGATATTTCAAATTTTACTGTTAGATGTCATATTTTAAATAATGCTACTTCAAAGCTTTATTATTACATTCAGTTTTCAATTTTTTTTTATATTTTTACACTTCTTAGAGACTTGACTTTTACTGAAATATATTCTTTTCAGATAATATTCTTTAAGTTTTGAAATAAGATGTAGCAGTATGATTTATGGTTTCATAAGTTCAATTAACAAAGTCCTATAACATATTGGATTGAAATATTTATTTGCTTAAACATATTGATGTAAATCCTAAGTCAAATATTTCTCTCTGTAAAATTGACACCATTCTTTATTATTTGAATTCATTCTTTGTTGCTTTGAAAAAGTATTATAAAGCACCATTAACCATTTTTACAATTCAAATTAAGTCAGAAATAAGTAGTAAAAATGAATTATAACAATACTTTTTTTTGTAAGAGTAGAATAATTACAATAGAAGCACATTTAATTGAAAGAAATATATTAACATGAAAACTAAAGATATATTTGTCAATAGTACTGGGAGACATACATTGATTGCAAATACTAGATATAAAAAGATACATGGCTATGCACCTCAGTATTTTAACCCATAAGAAAATAACATTGTGAATGGAACTCAAAACGTTTTTCGTCATGACAATAATGTAAGCTAGACAATTTATTTTTAAAAAAGTATTCTAGCTAAATCAAGAAAAGTAAATTATAAAGTTGTATTATTGGATCAGTGCCAGGATTCTACAGGAGTGCATAACTAAAAAATGTAAGAAAAAATAGAAAATTGCAGACACAAAATAGAATTTCATAGAGGTCTTTGCATGATTAAATAATTTATTGAATATTTTGATGATATGCGTTTGAATTTCAGTTATGGATGACATTTTAACAGAAATTAGGTTCCAAATATAGAATAAGAATTATAATTATCTTATATAGGAGGAAAGTATATTTCAATTTAATACTTTATGGAATCTTAGTAGTAGTAGTAAAACATTCTATATTTGATGCAATGCTTCCATGGCCCAATTAGGCAGGGTGGATAAAAATTAATATATTTTATTGTAGATGAACACATACAAAATTAATTTCCAAAATGAAATGTATAATCTTGGATAACTTCTTGTCATTTTTGGAAGCTGTTTTCTTATAATTGCATCAATACTGGAAAAATAACAAATCCATTCGCCAGTGACTTTTGTTTCTCAATATGAACAAGAGCTAATTTGATTGCTTTTTAAACATTCAAAGTGCAACATTTTATGGATTGTCCCAGTATCAATTCTCATCAAATTAATGAGAATTTTAAAGGGCTTTTATTTAATCAAACTTGGGCCATTCAATTTACTTTTGTGTTCATGCACCTGCAACCTTTTTCAAACCTATATTTTAACTTGAAAATATTTTGTTATTAAGAAGTAATAATCCATTTTAAGAATCTAGTTCCTCAAAATAGGCTCTTCAGTAAAAAAAAAAAAAAAAAAAAAAAAAAAAATTTGCTATGTGTTAATCTATATTTTATTTAAATTATTTTGGAGTTCAATGATGTAGATCTAATTCAATTAATCACCACTTAAAACTAAAAAATGTTAATTTTTTCTTGAAAATGTCATAGTATGAAATTATTAAAATAGGTTAATGAAAAATGGAAATACCTTAGTTAACAAGTAAATATGTACATGAATAAAGATAAATAAAGAGTAGATAGGGAATCTGTTGTTATTGAGGTTCTATTTAAAAAAATAGAAAAAACATAATTAATTAAAAAAAAAAAAAAGAACTTTACCCAATCCAGAAAATTTTGCATCTTTAACAAAGATAGCTTAATTCAGATGTATTTTTTTGTGAAAGTGATTTTGCCAAGCTGACATGTAAATTAGTAATATTCTGCCATTCAATTCAAATGTATCTGGATTTGAATCCCCATCTCAAATAAGTTTATTTTTAATTTATTTATATATCATTATTTGCTTGAAACCCATTTTAATCCTAAAGTCTTTGCTAAATTAGACTTCTGTGCAAAAAAGTAGAGTAAAAAACCAAACTAAGTCAGATTTTGATTCTACAATAGCAATCTTAATACATTAGTATTCAATAATGAAATAACTGAACTCTAAACTTCATGAAGTTTATCAGCTAATGAATGACCTTGACAGTATATATATCTATATATATGTTCAATTTATTTTAACAATATGAAAAATGTTTTGCTATGTGTTAATATTATTTGAATGTAGAAGTGTTTGGTATTTATTACTTCATCATGTGGAATTTCTTATATTTATAAATTTTCTAGGAAACTGAAAAATAATTTTGTTTTATTTTTAAAATGTTCTCAAAATCAACAAATTAAACTATTGTCATTCATCCTGATTTGATTTAAATATGCCTGCATTTCAGGGAGTATTGTGCACAAAACCAGACATGGTTATATTTTGTGTTGGGATTCATATTTATATATATATAGTCTATAAAAACAGATCTCCAATGAAGGTGTCTGATTTGCTGGTTTGTGAGATATTCTAATAGCAGAAAAGATTAATTGGTTTTTAAAGCTTGTATACAGTATTTTTCCTTTACCATCAAAGTGAACTAGTTTGAATTAATCTTTTATCATGTTTATATGATATAATAAAGTGTTGTGCCAGCTTATTCATAGTACCATGTTCTGTACAGTTGATAAAATTTAAAGATGAGTTTGTAACTAAGAAATACTTGTAAGTTAGGGGTATTGCTTATATATATATATATATATATATATATATATATATATATATATATATACACTCACTTTAGTTCATTAACATTGAATTTCTGAATCATTTGTAGCCATGTATTTTGCATTTATTGTGCCATGTGAGTTAGATGATGCTATTCTTTTTCACATGCTGTTGTCTACCATTGCTGAACTATTCATGCATTATAAGGGTTTAGCATTTCATCTACCTATAAGTTGTCTATGGTTTAAAATCTTATGGAAATGCATGATGTTAACTGGGATTTCATACATTTTAATTATGTTGAAAATTTGTCTTTAGGATTTATCCATATATTTTATCATAGATTTACCTAAAGCCTAAATTCAGTTATTACTCAATATAATTCTGAAAATTAAAAAGTTCTACAAGGGTTTCTTAGTGAGAACAATATATTTTTAATGTATTGATACTGTGAAATGAAAGAATACTATTGTGCACACATTTTCAAAATAAAAAATGATTTTACTCTCAGATCATAACAACGCCCATTTTCAAATAGATAGTGGTTTATATTGATTAAAATATATTTGATTGTGTTTTGTTATGAATAATGCTTCCTATAATGCCCAACAATTGCTTACATCTTACATTTTACTGGAATATACTTAGATAACTTAGAATCACATAGGAATAGTTCATCATAAATGCTTTCCAGATGCTATAAGTGTTGAATAGACACTAGTGTTTTGAGTGTGCTTCTCCAAGTGGATGTCTGTAACTACAACAAACCTGATCCTTGATCATAGAATTGAGTGGGAAATACTTCTAGTATGTGTAGTACTTTCATGTTGCAGCTCTTGTGTATTTGAAAAGCACACGTGTTTCAAGTATTAAAGTTAAGTTAAATAAGATTTGATGAAATATTTCTTTCAAATAGATAAGTAAACAAAAAATGACTCTTTTCTGTACTTAATCCTTTCAGTGCTATGTTCAGCCAATGACTGATCAGCCATGGTAGTCCCACAAATTATCATACTGAATTACCACTTTTAACATAGTATGGATTACTTCTTCTCCTAGCATATAAAATATTTTTTGTACAAAATCCCTCTTAACAGCACCAAGGATCTTATTACATTTCATTACTACTGCCTAGAAAATCCAAGTCATTCATTGTTCGAACTTACATCTGGGAAAGATGTGAGACCTGCATCATATTCTAGGGTTTATCATTTCAAGCATTTCTTCTAATATCAGTTGTACTTCACTTTTATGTTTATAAATAGCCAATTTTCACATTTTTTTTTCTATTTTTTGCCCTTTCCTTTCTTGTTTACTCTATTATCCCATTTCTCTGTGTTCATGAAATCTATCATCTTACAAGAACTCCATCTGCTTGCAAAATAAAACTTTGAAGCTAGTATACTCAAAATGGCAGAACCTTTCCCACATTCTAATGCATCAGGGTATCAAGCTAGTACCCAAATTGTTAGAATTCTGGCCTACAGTTCAACAGTTTGTGAATTTGCATTCCACCTTGGGTTTGAATGTGTGTATTGATTTGGAATTCATTTTAAACTGTAAGTAATTTTTGTGTGTTAAAATGACTGTCGTAAAGTGACAAAATCCAAAATCTAATTCATCAAAAAGTTTGTGAACCTTTATCTGAGATATCCCGTATATATATCTTTTTGCTCTCTTTATATGAAAGGAACTTAAGTATTTTGATCTATATCTTCCCATCTTAGAAAATGTTTGTCCCTTCTGTTGTCAAGTCTAGTTTTGGGCTTCATTGAAATAAAACAGTAATTTTTAATTTATTCATTTAATGAAATTTGTATTAATTTTATGGAGATAATCGTTAATTATAAACCATTGTGCTTGTGATATTGAATTAAGTTGAGTATAGCTTCCTTGATGAGTATATATATTAGAGTTAAGTATTATTTATTTTACTAATGACTGTTTCAGTGTTATTACTTGCAGGGCACAGATCATAAATTGAAATTATCTGTAGTTATAAAAAAAAATTTATGGTTGATTATTATACAGTTAGATGTTACTTTATTTGATTTTGGATAAATAATACTTAAGCTATCAATTATAAATTCTACTGTTACTGTAATATGATTAAATCTATTTCCCTAACTAGATAGAGTTTTAGAAAGTTTAACACATAATAGTTATTGGAACTAAATTATTGGAATTGCTGCATCCAAAAGTAATATTTGACTAGTAATACAAAATGTTATTTTTAATGATTAATATATATTACGTTTTAGTTTTTAGTAAAATAAAAAATAAGAATAAAAAATATATTTAGGATTTACATGAAAGCTATAAATTTGTAAATATTATAAATAATTCCTGTAATTTTACAAGAATATAGTTCTTGAAAAGCTAACATTTTTGGAACAAGAAATTTGCATTTGCCCTTTTGCTAATGGCTGGTATAATTCTTGTACCATAATTATGAAACAACTTGGTACAACTATTTCTTTTTTCCTGCAGCATGCAAATTTGACTCATTGGTTAAATCATCTGAACTTTTTCACTCATATTCCCCAGAGGTAATTTCCCTTTGAATTATAGCTATTTAGAGAATCTGCATGTGGTACTCGCCAAAGTAGAAGCGCTACTCTTTATTTACTATGACAATCCATACTATAATGGTTTCCTAGAAATATAATAGTTATTTTATAAATTGTCTTATAATACTTTTGTTTATAATTTGAATTCCTTTTATATTTTCAGTGCAATTTCTTTTTATTATATTATTTATAGTTGTTTTATTTCTAATAAATATTTCTTTATTATATTAAAATTGTTTCAGTTTTTATGCTTGTTTTTTGCGTTATACTTTTAAATTAACTTTATAATATTAGAAGATAAAGTTTGATGTAAATTATTAGTATCACATTTACAGGAACATTATAACTTCATCATGCATGATGCTACTGTTGGAGCAGTAGTTATGTCACTAAAGTATGATACTATCAATGGTAGAGAATATCTACGTGTAATTTTAAGGTAAGTTATTTTACAATCTCAATCAATTTGGTATTTTTGAATTAAATGTATAATTCATATGTAGCTATAATATAAAATATCATTTACTTTGTAGGAAAAAACATGAAATAATGAGTGATATAATTCCTCTTATTTTTGAAAATGAACCTCTTCAAGCATTAAAAATTGCCAAAGTAAGTCTAGTTAATAATTTAATGTCTTAAGTTCTACATTATTTTTTGATTTTTTTACTTAATTTATATCATATTATAAATTAAATGGTAAATAATGTAAAACATTCTCAAAATTGTTATAATTCTATGTTTTTTATCTAAAAGCATGACATAAAATTGCTTTCAAAAATTGATTTATAGGATACTCTCATCTTAACTTTCTATATTTTAAAATCGTTAAAAATCTGCTTTTGTGTTATGAGAAATTGAAAGAATATGCTAGGTTTCATTCTTTGTTCCAATTTTCAATTTGTGAGGAAAAAGCCAAAAAGATCATAAAAATGTATAACCAGCAGAATCACTTACTTCATTATGGAAAAGAATAAGCTTTAGGAAACAACAGTAGAAGCGTAGTATAAAGTGTAAGGGATAAAATATTTATAAAATTTCAGTTACTATTATAATATTAAATTTTTTCTGTACTGACTTAGATTTTTGTTTTAATCATCTTATGCCATTAAATTTATATAAATGCATAGTAAATATATCCCTTGGCATATTTCTTGATTTCGTTTTAAAGGATGAATGAATAACAATGTGTGATTAAACATCATGGTTTATGGGCATATCTAAAACTATTCCCCCCCCCCAAGAGGATTCAGTGTGTGCATCAATCCCTTATAGAACAGTTAAAGGCTTGAATATTAGAGATCATGGGCACTAATCAAACAAATGGAACAAGAAATTACCTTTAAGTAGTGAAAAAATTTTCTGTTAAATCAATTAGCATCAATTTGAATCTTTGCAGACTAATTGAGTAAACAGAAAATCAGAGACAAACAAAGCTAAGATTTTGAAAATCCATTCCATACTAAATAAAAAAATTCAATAAGGTTTTTGGTTAAATCCTTTTTTTATGGGAAATAGGAAAGTCTCTTCCTAGAATCAATAGAAATTGATTCTAGGAAGAGACTTTTACATGGACAGTGGATAAGTCAGGAGAACTAAAATTATTTGTTTATAACATGTTCTATATACAAATAACCTTCCTATAACATGGTTTCACTCTAATATTATAGAATGAAGTATGGTACATGAAAACTTGTATAATACTCTAACATGTTAAGATATAGGCAAAAACTTTATATTACTATTACAACTATTCCTTGGCACTATAATCCATGCAGAATTTTAGCCTCCTTTGCCAAACAGCTCTACTTTTTTCAATCCCTGATTTTTGTCTTCCAATTTTTTATCTTTATTTTTTCAAATCTTCTCCAATTTTACAAAGTTATCAGTCTGGTTTTCCTGAATCTTTTAAGGCTTCGTAACAATAGGTTTCTTACAGGGTAGCTTGTTGGCCCCATGCCCAACCCCCAGCTTTGAGGGTCAGGGTATTTCTCTTCATCTGGTATCTCACTTTTTACCTGTCTAAATTGGGTAAAAAAATATTTGTATAATATTGCAAAACAAAATTTTTTTACATATCTAAAAATTAAATTATTTGAAAATAATGTAGGAGAAGAATAACACATTATTGTGACTTTTCATTAAAATATATCAATAAATTATTAATTATTCATCTATTATTCTGTTACCATATTACAGTGGAAAACATGTTCCATTTTAAGCACAAGATTTAAGTTATTCCATATTCAAAGCAGTTCCATACCATCTAACGTCTACCTCATTGATTGAATCAAGGTTTTATTTATACCTTTTAAATTTATTACAATAGGGTTAAAGTGGACATAATTAATTCGAAATTGATTAATGTAACTCAAGCTTATTAGCTATTTTAAATTAAACTTCACTAGTATCATTTTTGTAGCTGAAAGAACTAAAACCTTTAACATGAAATGCTAGTATAAAAAGTTACAGCCATATTCAGTTGAAATAGGAAACATGCTTGAATTGTCTATTTTAGTTATTTAATTGTAAAAAAAAAAAAAAAAAAGTTTCTTTTCAATAAGCTTTCATGAAAATAACTTTTACTTTTAAATTGGTTCTAAGTTTTGTATAACATGGCTTTACACAATACTGTATTTTCTAGCAAACTACCATTTTGTAATAGGATTACTTGTATTCAATCATTTACAATCATGTGTGAATAACAAAAAAATGTTTAATATCCTTGCAATCTGTTACAATATGTTTATAAATACAAATTATGTATGTTTGTTTATATGTAAGTATTTATCTAAGTTAAAGACAATAAAATAATGTTTAAATAAAAACTGTTGATTATTTTCTATTTCCCCTTAAACATTTATGACCAAGTGATGTCATTGTTCAGGAAATAAAACCTATCTACTTTAATACTTTAAGAAACTCTTCAGTACATTTATTTTAAAAAATACACATAAACTATTTACAAGCATATTTTTTTACATAAGTTAGCACAGACATTGCATATATATCTTGAGACTTATTTTTTCTTTCATTTTGAAAGGTGTTCATAATGGATAAACTTGTCAGTAATGCATAAATTGCACTTATGCATTACAGTTGTCCTATTTTACATTACTTATACATCAGAAATGCTCTGTTCTGTAAATTTTAATATTTTTTATCATTTCAAAGACTGAAAAAATCAATAAAAGTTTTCCATTTTGAAAAATTTATTTTTAAGAGAAGTCAGTATAGATAAAACAATCTATAAAATGTTTTAGGGCTGAAAATAAATAAGTAAAACGCTGCTTAAAAATACATAAACTTGTAATGTTAAATTAATTAGTGGTGTCAGTTGCTCAGTCATATAACTGTATCTCTTCAAAAGTATTATTATTTTTTTGGAAATGTCTAGATTTTGACTTTTTAATTAGTTTGATTAAATAAAAGTTATAAATAAAATTAATTCATTAAAGAAAATATTTAATTTAAAATAAGCTGCAACTGACCTCATGTGATAAATTAGATTTCTGAACAAATGTTTCATTGTAAGTGTACACACAAAAAATATTTCACTTTACTTTTACTATGATGATAGCATTTATATTAAAACATTAGGATTTATAAAATGAGAATGTTTAATTTACATGAAAATCAAAAATTTGTAGTCTCTGGGGTTGTATTTTTCAGGGAAAAAAGTTAGTTTTGAGAAAAATTTGATATAAAAGAAAGTTGAGAAACTTCAGATATGCATTTTACTTTTATAAATTATCTTTATATCAATTTGAAACTATCTAAATCTGTTCTTCAATTATGAAAAGATTTCAATTAATAGATTATTTGAAAGAAAACTATTTGGCATTTAAATAATTTATTAAGAGTAAAAACAACATATGAAATTTACATAAATTAACAATTTTTTTATTTGTTGATTTCATATGGGTACATAATAATATCTATTTCTATAATATTTGTGCATGCATATAAATGAAAATGTAATTCCCATATATTTAAAAAAAGAAAAGAAAAAATTATGCCAAATTTTTGTGAATCTAAACTCCTTATGGAAGAATGGCAGGAATTGAAAAGTAAAGGAACATCTAGATTAAATTAGTGTCTATATCTTAATATGTTACATCTGGTACCCAATTTTATAATGATATTTAACTTTTTGTTGATATTTCATTTACTTTATACTGTCTTACTTTATAGATAAAGGCATCTGATAGCTATCATGGTGGAAGTATTTATACAACCAAGTTAATTAAATGTCAGAGATCAAAAGTTATAAATAACTCAGAAATTTAACATACATTATTTAAAAAAAAGTTTATTGTATGTATAGTAAGACTTAGCTTCCTATATTTTCATTAAATGGTAATAGAAGCTCTGTTAATTAATATAATATAATTATTTAAGGCATTGATAATAAGAATTAATATCTTTATTATCAATTACTCTTGTGAAATAAAAATAAGT
Organism: Latrodectus geometricus; assembly: GCA_026290005.1. NCBI lineage: Eukaryota > Metazoa > Arthropoda > Arachnida > Araneae > Theridiidae > Latrodectus > Latrodectus geometricus. Next base: position 32,293 of record JAPDSC010116945.1, on the reverse strand, counting down.
TTTTAAAATTTCTGTATAATGATAATTATTTAAATATTATACTGAAGGTTTTCATCGATATTGTGTTTTCACATAACAAAAATTATGAGATTTTTGATTCTTTTATATTTGCCATTCTAAAATTTTGTATGTTTTATTGTCAAAATACATTTTTGTTATTTAAAAAGTTGCCTTTTATTACAAATTTGTTGAAATAAGACTTTGTTGAATATCATTGAAGGAGATTTCTATAATTCCTCTTATAAAGTAATTTACTTTTTTTACAGTTCATATGTGAAGATATTTCTACTGAAAAGTGTTTTGCTGTTCTATTTCCAAAAGTAAATACAGCTTTGATTTATTTCTTAATTTATGAATGAAAGCTTTGTGTGTGACATTTTAATCTCAAAATCCATCTAATAGAATGATAGCATAAGTTTTTTCAATTTTTGTTATGGTTTTATATTTTATCAGTTGTAGAATCTAGTTAGATTACTCTTAATGGTCATTCTGGAGTTCAGAAGGAATGAAATAATTACCATTGCAATTAAACATTCATTTTCTACATGTGAAAATTTGCACAAGCTGTTGAGAGTTTAATGTTAACTAATGGGGAAATAATTAACCCTTGTGTGCAGAATGTGACCATTGAGCATCAAACAAACCAAACCAACCTTATGGGAAAGCCTCTAATCTCTAAGCTTGGATCAACATTTTCATATCATTTTACACAAGCTGAAAGAGTGACTCAGTGTAAGATTTTAAATGTTATGCTTTATAACCTCCATATAAGCAACATTTTAAGCAATCTTCAATTTTCTATTCATGGTATATTATATGTTGCTGATCTGCAGATTTCTTGCCAAGGCTCCAGTATTCCCTTACTCAAACAACAACTTCAATCTACTGTTAATAATATCGTCTCCTGGTGTGATAAAATGGGCATGAAATTTATACTGCTAAAAGTAAATGTGTTCATTTTTATTGCAAAACTAGTTTTCATGCTGATCCAATAATCAACATATGCAACACACTTTTTTCAGTAATTAATAAAATAAAATATCTTTGTATATATTTGATAGAAAGCTTACCTTTCTTTCTAACGTTTTATATTTACAGACGAAGTGTGAAAGGTTGTTAAGCATTTTAAAAGTACTTTCAAATACTTCTTGTGGTGCTGATCATAAAATGTCATTCTAAATTTATGTATCCATCATAATATCTCAAACAGATTATAGTTGTTTTGTAATAAGAAATTCAGTTTTTTGTAGGTTGGACACTGTGTACCATCTAGCTCTTCAAATTTGCTCAGGTTGTTTCGAACTTCACCTGTTCGAAGCTTATATGTATATTGTCAGCAGCCTATAATTTACTTGTGCAATAAACAGTTATCTTCTAACTATTATTTTAAAATCATGTCAATTTCCTATCACCCATTAAGATATACAGAATTTGCTCTTATTTTGAAGAGACTACATCGCTTGTCTTTACAGTATTCCCCCCTTTAGGGGTGATATAATCTTTTTATCAAATCTTCCAGGTATACAGCTTGCAATTACTGATTTGTATGGGCTTTAACCTTGGAATACTCCTAGCATTGTTGTATTAAATTAGTTTGTAGCATTGTTGTATAAAGAAGTGTAATAATACAACACTTCTTTTATTATTTACCAGCAACTGTTTGAAGACTACCAATTTCAATACTTAAAATACTTATCACTATTTTTAGATGGCACAAAGACAGATAATAATTTTGGTTATATTTCACTGAATTCCTATTCACATGCTAACTATTGGAAATAAAATGGCTAATACCACAGCCAAATTGGCTTCTATTGTTTTTAATTCCAAAGTTCCCATTACAAACGTTAAAAAATCTGTTAAAAGTATACCTTTTCATTGTGGCAAGAAACTTGAATTTGCAAGTAAAGAATAAGTTACATTCCATATCACCATCCATTATATCATTTCCTATTTTAACAGTATGAGGATCAGATGTCAAATTAGCTCTTCTCCAGATTCAGTCACACATGATTTACTCACAAACATTTACTTTTCATGGAATATACACCTCTTTGTATAAACTGTAATGTTGCATATTCCATCTATCATATTTTAATCGATTATCGCATTTCAAAGATTAACATTCCTAGTTTCGTAACTCTAGCCCTTTAAGTTTAGAAATTTTAATTGGTGTAAATCTACATCCTAATTCATTTTCATTTTTGTGTGTTATAAATTTCTTAAATATGACTTTCATGTCATGGCAATTTAGATATAATTTTACGATCTTTTATGTTTTATGAGTGATTCCATAATCAAGCTAAAGCAACTTCTGACATAGTTTGCATGTAATTGGACCTTGTGCCTTTATACTCCATAAATCAATCAAACACACAAAATCTACCTTGAAACTAATTATAAATGTTAAATATATTATTGCTTATTCAACATTTAAAAAGGAAAATTCACTACTTCAGTAGTGACTTTGTTATTAATAAATTTAGTTTACATTTTACTTATGTTAGTGTGTCATATTTTTAAAAATAATTAAAAATTCATTTTAGAGTCTTGAAGCGTTTTAGAAGTCTATTCAATGTTTCATTTTTTATTAATGCTTATTGCATGCATTATAATAACATATTATTTTATTCTTTTTTGTACATTTAATTACTATACTTATATCTACTTTCACATTTTCTCCTGTTTTCATCATTTTTAGACAGAATATTTCAATTAGATATAGTAGATCATTGAAATTGAATAAGATTAAAAAGTGCTTTGAGAGATCAGAAATTTCTGAATAACCCTCTATTTAATGAATTTAATTTCTAGATGTATTCTGATTTTTTTCATTATTATTAATCATTGGTAAGAATTTTTTGTTGATACCTGTTGCTTATAATTTTTCAATTGTAAAACACATACGCGAGAGAAAAAGAAAGAAATTTTTAAAAAATGTTAACAAATCTCAAAATAATTTTTTTCATTCATCTATGTAGCCTCACTATAAAAAAAAATAATTGGAATACGTAAGTAAATAGTACATTGCAACTAAATAAATATATTACTATGTGTGTACATTAAATATTTGATGTTTTGAAATAATAAAAAGTTATCTTTTTATTTGTCATCTTTTTTTAAACGAAATATTAAATACTTTTATTAAATTACATTTCATACATTACAAAGAAGAGTTCATTAATCTATACCAATTTCATTTATTAGGCATCTGATCTTATTATGGCTTTTGATGAACATGTTCTAGTGAATAAAATGAAGTTTGGAGTCATTTATCAAAAGCCAATGCAGGTATGTTAATTTATCATTTTAATGTTTGTAAATACCAGCACTTTTATTTCTTGCTTTTAATATATTGAATAAAATATTTTAAATAACCAACAATTTCATCCATGTTAAATTGTTTTGTTTTTTTTTAAATATCTTTGCTAGTATCCCCTTTATGACTCTTAATGACTAATACAATTTCACATTAATAACTATCAATCTAGAAATTTTTGATTCTCCTGTGTATGTGTGTTTTGTTTCCTGGTTAAAAATAATGATATTTTTTCTTTTTTAACAACTTTCATATTATTCATTGAATATTTATAATCAAATATAAAATCCAAAAATTGTTTTAAAAAATTCCAGTCAAATGTACATTGCAATGCTATAATAATGATTATTCTATTGTTTTATTTTAAAGGAATTCAAACCTTTTTATTTTAACTTAAGTAATTAATAAATGTTCATGATCAGAGAAAGCTATTTCCTGTAACGTTATTTCCATAAATTTATTAAACATAAAAATTTCCCTTGCACTATTATTTCAACTAATATCTTACAGTTTCTGAAAAATTTTTGTAATGCCTGGATTACATCCTCCTCCTTCCAAATTCATTTGGAAGCTTTAAAAAAAAAAAAAAAAAGAAAAGAAAAAAAAAAAAGAAAGAAAGAAAGAAAGAAAGAGGGTGAGAAGTTTGCAAAACAGTAAGAAAGTTAATTATATGTACAAATGTAGCTGTTTATGTTACTAGAGACATAAGTTTGTATCTTCAAAACTAAATCACCTCTTTGATGATTGTTAATATGAGTACAGTGGGAAGAAAGAGAAAGTAATGACAATAAGTACCACACCCCTTGTATCGATTATTTTTTTCTAAGGTAATGGAAACTTCTAGAATTTCGAGTTGACTCTTAGAAAATAATGCATAACTCTGGGAAATTTTAAATAACTTTAGGTGTATATTTTTCTTTCAGAAAAAGTTATAAATTTCTTTGAACTGTATTGAAAACATATAGTGTTTGGATTTTCCACAAAATATAAGCAAGAATGAGTGAGAAACAAGATGGAATCTTTTAAAAAATATGGTTGATGCTTGTTTTGGGGAACCGCTAATTAACAAAACTGAAGATTTTTACGAGTTTGTCGCTGTTCCTAAGCGTGGTCCTAAGATTTGATGCTAATGTCCATTCCCATTTAAGAGCTTAAAATTTTGAAAATCTCATTTTTGTAAACTCTCTTCTTGCATCTTTAGTTTATTATTTTATTATCTGATTTTTTGTTTTCAATTTTTTAAAAAATTATAAAGTTGAGAAACTTGAATTGACGTTTTTTAAAAAAAAATCTTTGGAATTGTAGACAACTAACTGCACTGCTAATTTTTAAGTCTGAGACATTTTGAGGTATTTGTGTGGAATTTCTTTCACTTAAACTAATTCCCATCTTACAATCCATTCATCAGAGAATAATCAATAGCTTTAAATGTAAACATTGTAAGGTGCTCTTTGCAAGGAGTAATCATGCCAAGGAATCGCTTTGTAAAATTGATTTCTAGGTGCAATGTACTTGACAATCTGTTTTGATTGTCAGAAGCAAAGTTTAAAGAGAAAAGGAAATCTAAGTCATTTTGGCCTTCATTCCTTATTAAAGAAACTGCCCTAACTGAAAAAAGCCAAGAACATTTACCTTACAATGTGAGTGAAGATGAATTACTTATCCATAAACTTCGATAAAGAAAGCCACTGATACCCGAAATTCCTTTTCAAAACTTTTTGAATATGGACTATACATGTGTTTCATATATAAGAATTATTGGATGATTAAAGAAGAAAGATCATAAAAGAACATTCAGGTATTGCATAACAAGAATATGATATCCAGTAAAATAATAAATGTATTTTAAATATAAATATCATTGATAAACTTTTTACACTTCCTGCATTAGAAAAACTCGAGTTTTCACTCTTTCAATTCTTTGATTTTAACGCATTCAATTCACTCTTTCAAAAAATGAAACTCTTAAAATAAACCTTTGAAAATAATCCTAAATTATGACTTAGTGTTGCCACCATCAACAAAACAGCCAGATGATGGCTAACAAAATTGAAGTAGTATTTGCAAAAAATAGCAGAGGAAAATACTTCTTTATATCAAAAAAAGGAAAAAAGTGTTTTTGATAATGTAACTTAAAAAAAAAAAAAAATTAATGATTATATACTTTGCAGGTTTTTCATCAATAAAATTGAAATAAGAAATATTTTAAGCTTGAATTTTATTTTTCCTGCATTATTATATAGTTCATATTGAATAATTTTTTTAATAGAATTTTATTTAAAAATTACAGCAATTTATTAAAAAATTAGTTTTGCAATTTTTCTATTTTATGGAACTTTTTATTATAAGAACTATTTTCTTGTTCCTACAAATTCGTAAAATGAGCACCTACTGTATAAGTATCAAAGAACAGTGACTATTTCAATATTCTGTGCCATAAAACATATAATTGTTAAGATTCTTGAATTGTGATAAATGATAAATAAATCAAATTAATTAAGCAAAATGCAGAATCTTTATTGTCTATCATACCTAAAATCAATGTATCAGAATGTGTAAGGAATCTAATTAAAGACACTGTTCATTATTTTTGTTTAATTTTGTATCAAATAAACAAAATTGTCAGTTACGAAAAGTAATTTTGTTTTTACTATTTCCCCATAGTTGAATCCTCTTGAATGCATGTTTCCTGTAAACAATAATTTGATGGTAAAAAAAAATTAAAAGAATCAAATAATGATGTGTAATAATTAAATGTCCTTGTCACATCTAAAATGTAGTTAATTTCAGAAATTTAGTTTAGCAGTTTGTGGATTTGAAACACACCTTGGGTTTGGGTGTTTGTGGTTGGGATAAGTTCTTTGATAAGTTCCTGTCTAATTAGCCTTGAGTGCAAAAGTCCATTAAGTGAAGAAAAAAAACAGATTAAACTCACCTCTAGTTTACACTGTATCTATAGTTCCTGCATGTTAATATGGTTCCAAAATAATAGTTTGTATTCATCCCATATGTATTCTATATACATACTCAGTGAGTATGGCATCCAAAATACAGGTTCAATCAGTTGAACTGATCTGTAAAAACTCTTGCTATATGCGATTATTTTTCTAAAAAGTTATGGTTGAATGCCCTGATAAAGTGGTAATACATTTAATATTTCTTAAACATATCATTCTACCTTTATAGTTCCCTGTTTTACAACAGTGATGACTGATTGTCATATGATGGCTCCCAGCCCCACACCTGCAGTAACAGTTACATGTCCTTTACATTATAAGCTGGATTTGACTACTGACAATGGGCAACTACATTATAATGTAATTATTTTGGGTACATGTATAAGAGGAAAGGTGACTGAAAATTTTTAATTATTTATGGGTATTAGGGACAATGTCCATATTGAACTTCTTTAAAGCTTTCATAGCAGTTAATGTTACTTGTAAAATCATCTACAATCAAAATACTAATATAGTAGTATGACAAACTTGAAGAATATCTTTCACTCTGTGTTTCTTTTATTTTCATGTAGATATAGTGTCATTCTTCAGTATGATTAAAATGTTTCATAAATTCATAACTGCATTTGGCCAATCTAAGATTTAAAGTTACGTCATCCAGAAATTGATTAAAAACTGTGCTGTTGATTATAGTGGAATATCAGAATGATAAGATTGTTTTTCTTAGAGTAGCACAATTTTATGATTTTCCTCTGTTTTCTTTGAAATGTCAATATTTTATTGTAAGGTGTTTACACTTCAATTTTAAACCAATATTATTTCTTAGCTTTTTATTTATTATTTTTTCAGACTACTGAGGAAGAGATATTTGGTAATGAAACACATAGTGCAGCTATGGAAGAATTTTTACAATTTTTAGGGGAAAAAATTGAATTAAAGGGTTTTACTGGGTAAGTCCATGTTTATTGTTTTAAATTTTTTAATTTAAAACGATATTTACAAAATTTTAAATATAATAACCTATTAGAGCTTCTGTATAAGATTCAATTTTTATTCTTAAAAAATGTGAACAAAATATTATTCATTAATTTTTATAACTGTCTTTAAATTTCATATGATTTTTTTGATTGAAAATAAATTAAATATTTCAAATATTATTTTATAATTAAGTTGATTTTTGTATGAGTAATAACTACGTTCGCTTTAATTTAAATTGTTGTGGAAACTTTAAATTATACATTAATTCCAGTTTTTGCTATATTTAACATCAAGCTGAATTTTAGTTTAAATTATTTAATTCAAATAAAAAAAATTTTGGCTGTATAAAGAAAAATTGAAATATTTATATATTTTGTACCTTTTTTATTAATTTTGTAATGATTTTAATTCCATAGAAATGAGTGTTAAATTTTGCATTAAACCTTACGTTTTAAACGGCTTTAATGCGTACTTGACTGTAAATAAGGAAACAAGAATTTTCTAAGTTATACCTTAAATGTTCCTTTTGTATTCCTTTTACTAGATTTATATATTTAAGTCTTGTTAATATGATTTTTTTATTTTAAACTGGTTTAAAACTTGTTTTATTTTTCATTAACAAAAAATCATGACATTCATTATTCTAATAGAATTACCTTTTAACATTGAAACATTTTATAAAATAATGTTTTCCATAAGTGACAAAAGAAAATGTAATCACATTTATCTGCATGTATTACCAAAAAATAATAACTTCGAATTCATCATTCACTTTAATCTTATTTTTGTTAAATATTATTAAATTTCAAATAATTTTTAAACCGCGTTTTTAAAGAGGAAACTTGAGGTTCATAAAATTTTCAAATTCGATCTAGATATTAGGTGTTGAATTGGTTGTTAAGAAATTTGTAAGGATTACTTTTTCCCTTTAAAATTTCTTTTCCTTCTCAAGTTAAAATTGGCATGTTTATATAATCTTAAAAATGTCCCAGTTCCTATATTTGTTGATTAATTATTCTTTGAAAAACAAGTAATTAATAAAAACAAATAAAAATATATTTTGAAAAATGAATCCTTTTTTTTTTTTTTTTTTTTTTTTTTTTTTTTTTGTAAATACAACACTAATACTTAATTTGCAATTCTTACATGCCATTGTATAATTTTTCAAGCAATATTATTTTTTTATATATTTTTTACCCCTAAGTTAATAATTTTTATTAGGATGTAAATTAAAATATTTCTAATATATCTTACTTAATAAGATGCCATGTCAAACAATTTAAACTAAATAAAATATATTTTAATGCTACGAATCAAAAATATATTATTGCTTTAATTTTTTGTCTAAGATGTAGTATTATTAAAACAATACTGCATCTTAGACCTTACTGTTTTTCTGTTTGTAACTGCTATAGAGCCAAAATCTTTATTCTGCAAGCACATAATGCTTACTCTGTCATTAATCAATGAATATGCACTTTAATAAAAAGGAAGTTCCTCTAACCTTAATTTATTAAATTTACTATAAACTACTATGTGAATCTGACATAGGTTTCATAATGATTTATCATATTGTTACTTGTGTAATTCACTGATATTATACAAATCAAAACATTACTGACAAAATATTATCAATTGAGATAATCATTTTCTTCATTGAGAGCTAATAAAACTAAATTCAATATGTTTCTTTATGTTTTCATTGCATGTGTCATAAATACAATCTTCAGATTTGTCAATACTTATTACATAATATTTTAATTCTAATGATTTTACATTTGATCTCAACATTTTGAATTTGTCTAGTACAATTGTAACAATATTTTATTATCATGAGCCTTGCTTGCAGCCATATTAATAGCATTCTGTTCTAGTTTGAATTGGTTTGATTCCCATCTGGAGGGTGAATGTATTTAGTGGATCGGAATTTATGTTAAACTAAGTCTTGGCCTTTGATCAACCAACAAACTAATTCAATAGTATTATTAGTGTATTTTTTTAAAATTCTAATATTATTTATATATGTGTATTGCAAAATAAGCAGTTTTGTATTAACTTACATAAAAGCAAAAATTCTGAAAATTTTAACCAGTATATTAGTTATTATGTAATTAGATTTGTTTAATATTTTCATGGTATTAGTTAATTCTTCTTTATTGATTAGTCTATATTGTTATCTTAAAAACCAAATCTGTACCATGATCTAAAATTGATATAAATGTTTAAAACCATTTTTAGTTTACATAGTGCATTGCTGATTTAATGCAAAATTGTTTCTATTTTTCAGTTTCAGAGGGGGCTTAGATACTCAAGATGGTTTAACTGGCGACCATTCATTTTATACTAAATTTGAGGATGTAGAGATTATGTTTCATGTTTCTACTCTTTTACCTTTTTCAAGAACAGACCCTCAACAGGTATTGCTATAATAAAAGTTAAGCCAATGTACTCTAAGTTAATTTCATTTTACATTATTTTATTGAAATTTATATTTTATTTTTAATTAAGTATTAGTAAATATATAAGTTAAATATATTAAAGTAAAAGGAAACTTATTTTTTAATAATCCTTGTAAGTTATAACTGAAAAGTGAATAAGACACTGTTATATAATTTCAGGTCCTTATAAATTTTCTTGTTTCTTTGTTTTTTCTTTTAGTATTTTTTATAACACATATTATAAATTTTAAACAAATCATATTTTTATGTAAATTTCATTTGTTTTATTCATTAAATTCATATCATTGTGAATCACCGGTTGAGAAATTGAATCACCAAATGAATTATTTTTCATATGGCTTTATTAGAAAAATCAACAGTGCAAGTATCACAGGAAAACGAATATAATAAAAGAACATTCAAAGTAATAACCAGAAATTATATAACAGAATAAAATAACATGAGTACAGAAGTAAAAAATTTTAAATTAAAAAAAATTTAATAAGGATACCAATACAAGGTGCATCCTTTAAAAGAAGCTCACGTGAAAGTTCTAGCGTTCTAGTAAAATTTGCTTATGTCATTCAATTTTTTTGAAAATCTATCTAGTTTTGAGCATACAAAAAAATGTTCTGAATGAGCAATGTGATTCTAAGAAAACACCTAAAAGTCCTGTGTTTTAAAATATTACCTTCTTGCCTTTCGAATCTTACTAGAAACGCAAAAACTTTAAAATTATATATAACATAAAATTTCTTGTAAATCTTTATTGCCATCTTATTTTAAACCAATGTACTTAATTGACTGTTTTACTATACTATATATAAATTTTAAATTTTTGCACCATTTTCTATTATTAAACAAAAGTTGCTGAGTATAAGAATCTGCTTATCTTCTTCCAAAATGCTATTCCATTAACTAACGGGTTCTAGTAATAATTCTCAAAATATAGAACTTTGATTTAAATAATTATGCTCATAATAGGTAACATAATTTGTTAAATCTGCAAATCTTTTCCAAGATACTTTGAAAGTTCTCTTCTCCCCCCCCCCCCTGCATATATAAAATGAAATCAAAGAGTTATATATATACTGCTTTATTTAGTTTGGCATTTCTGTTAATTCAAGGCTGTTTTCCACAGCTTTTAAACATTTTTTATTTATGAAGAAATTTTAATCAGTTGTGCTGTAGTTAGAAATTTCTTGTGACTACTGAAATTTGCATTTCCAATTCAACTTTCAAACAAAAATAAAATATCATTAAAAGTAAGACTAACATGTCACAAATAAATGAAAAAACAAGTTGTTTTCACTTAGGTTTGCTATAGTTAGTTATTTTGATTGTTATTTGATATTTCAATGTTTTAAAATAGGTATCATTTTAATCTTGTTTCACAATATAAATGTGATCAGACCTAAATATTGTTAAAATTATAATGTTATAATTCTAAGTTGTTAAAATATCAAAGGAAATTTAAAAGAAACACTTTTGTTATTGAATAAATTTAAATATTTCTCATAGAACTGTATTTCCTGTATATTTATTTGCTTTAAGATGAAAATTAGGTGATACCTCTTAGTAAAATTAACAGTGTTTCTTCTGCTTGTATAAGTTGAAACGTTTACTTTGCTTCAAGATTATTTTAAAAACTTTAAATGATAAGTATGTAGTCTTCCTATCATAGTAAACCAATATTTTCTTTTAAGGAAAATATTTGGGTGTATTCCATTACAAGATAAAACAGATATTTTTGATAAGATAAATTTTACAAGTTGTCTAGTGACTTAAAATCTACAAATATTTTGGAAACTGGTTTTCAGCCTTTTTTTATTATGAAAAATTAATCCTTATTACTGAGAGAAAATTAACTCGTACCTCAAAAGCATATATATATATATATATATATATATATATATATATACATACATACATACATTTCATATATATTATATGCCTGCATATTTAATATGATGTATTATATTAATTAGAATTACAAATCTGATGCATTCAATCACCTTTAAATATTTATGTTTTAATTGGAAACACATATTAAATTTTTCCTATCTTTGAATTTTTTATTTCATGTGAAAACATGAAGCAGTCCAATTTTTATTGGAACCCTAGTAAGTGTAATGATATTTAGTAAGAAATATTAAATTAGTCACACTTAATGCAGAAAAATTTGTTTTCATAACTAATATTTAATAATGCATGTCATACTTTTCCCAGACTTCTAGTAGATTTTCCTAACGCTTTTGAAAATGTGAACAACCCTGTGCTTTCAATTTCGGGAATTAAATTGTGCCTAAACATTGAAGATTAGTGTTATATTTTCGAAAGAATTTTCATTATTAGTCTTTTTAATGATAAAGTGTGCAAAAAATAAAATCTTTGTAAAATTCATTATGTGATCAAAAATATGGATGCTGTTAATCAGTTTTATGGAATATATTAGTTAATTACTTGACAATTTGGCTAATTCTTTATTTTGGTGCCGGATTCATGATTTTTAATAAGTTTTCCCACATGTTTTCTTTATAACACTTGTTACTATTTGCGGAATATTATAATTTACCTTCCTCTACATTAACTTTGCAACTGTTCTATAGGTTCTTAAGAGAATGTTTTATTCTATATTGTTTTACTTTTTTGAATAAATAAAAAATATTGGAAGTGAAATGTAAACTTTAATAAAATTAAACTTTGTGCATTTTTAACAACTTTACTGGGTAAAACTCGTAAATTTTACAGTGTACAATGAACTTTTTTAATCTTGTATTCTATGGTAAAATCGTAGAATATGTATTATACAATTTAAAGTCTTTGAAAAACTAAATTGGTTGAACCATTCCTTTTCGACTTTTTCCCCTAAATCACACATAGGAATTTAACATCAAAAATTAGTTTGACTCTTAGTATTAACTGAATTTCATACTATTAGTATATTTCAAGTTATTTAATTTTTTTCTATATACATTG
>JAPDSC010116945.1:0-19222 GCA_026290005.1 Latrodectus geometricus | reverse complement strand
ATATATATATATATATATATATATATATATATATATATATATATTATGGAAAAAATGCCTCTTATATTTTTAGCTTCAAAGAAAACGTCACATTGGTAATGATGTCGTAGCAGTAGTGTTTCAAGATGAAAGTACTCCATTTATGCCAAGTATGATAGCATCGCATTTCCTGCATACATTTCTTGTTGTACAAGCCATTGATCCTCTTTCTTCAAATACCAGGTAAGTTTATTTATGAATTATTAATTTATTTAAAAATTAATTTAAATTTTCAATACTAATATAAATTTTTTTAGGTATAAAGTTGCTGTTGTTTATAGAGATGATGTTCCTTCGTTTGGACCTCCACTAACAAATTCTGCTGTTTTCAAAAAGTCTGAAGAGTTTAGAAAGTTTTTCCTGTCCAAACTAGTAAATGCTGAAATTGCATCTTTAAAAGCAAAAAAATTTGCCAGCCTTGAGGTATTTACAACACTATTTATTTAGTAGTTAATATTTATAAAGTATCTACTAAAATTATCTTATGAAGTTCAATACAATATTTTATTTATGTTAATAGTTGATAAAATAAATTTTCTAACAATGCTCAGTACTCATCTTTAGCTATGGATGTAAATAAGCTGAGTAAGCTTAGCTACTAGTAGCTTGTAATTGCAAAGTTAGTCCCAGAAAAATGGTAAAAATTTCAAGCAATTTATAAATGAGAAATGTGTTCTAAGATTTTAAATAACTTCTAAATTGTGATTCTTAATTTATAAGCAATTAGAAATAATTAAATATAAGTAAAATATATAAAGATGCATCTCTAATTTTTTTTTTTTTTTTTTTTTTTTTTTTTTTTTTTACCAACAGAATAATTTAGTTAACAGAATTCCCTATAATAATACTGAATGAATTCAATGCATCTATAATAATCAGTGCTAGATTTTATATATTCATGTCATGGAAGCTTTCTTTTATTTGCATTAAAATGTTTTATTTTCCTTTTAAAGGAATTGTTCTAAATCTTATTTAACAATTTTTTTATATGATGTCAAATATTTTGTATTTTCTTTTGAATTAGAGGAAATAAAGTTTAATGTTATAATAACATTTTTTCCTATAGAGGAGAACAAGAGATTCCCTATTACAAGCTCTTCATGATAATTTATTAGAAAGAACACTTGACTTTAGTGGTTTTTCTTTGCCTGTTGATAAAACAGAAAATACTGGTCCTACATCAGGTTTTTTTGATTCTGTCCGCAAAGCTTTAAGTGGTCGGAATCGTAGTCATTCTGTAGAATCCAATATTGCTCATCATATAACACCAAAGAGATCATCTTCACGAGCAAGTAATAGCAGCTTAACAGGAACTCTAACTGGAGACACGACTCCATCAGTAAGTTTGTTTTTCTTTTTCTCCTTAGTATTAATGTTGTTTCATATTACTTCCCATTTTCCAGTGTGGAAAAATGTACTTATTTTATGTATAATTTATCTGTCCCTGTATGTAAAATAAAAATGCCTTATTGATAGATATCTGGTATTAAATATTGTATATAACTCATTTCATACTCTTTACATGATAGCTTGATGTACTAGTTCTCATCATGTGATATACATATCTATAAAAGTATGCAATTATCTTATTGGAAAAATAAAATCCATAATGTTTTAAGACATTTAACATACTTTTAAAATTTTCAGTTACAAGAACACTTATCTGTAAATCTTATCTACTGGTGATTTGAGAAAAGGCAAAAATTTAGACATGATTCTTTTAACTGTTTGCTTACTTCTTAACAAAGACACAAATACTTAAAAAGAGAGAGAGATTAAAAAAAACTCTTTGAATTATTTATCACATTCAGATCAAGATTTATGCAACGAATCTATTTGTATATCATGCATATTTATACAAAGTAAAAAAATAGATGTATTAAGGGATATTTTATATTTTGTCATGTTTTAAATAATAATGACTAGATTAATAAATTTCGATGCACCATAAATTGTACTAATGAACTTTTCGTTTTTATTTTAAAATTTAGAGTTTTAAATTTATACCTTTCCTTATTATATGTTTACTTTTTTTATTAAAGAAAGATCTAGGTAGGATCATAAATTATTACCTTTCTGATAGTTTCAAACTAATTTCACATTCAGCAATAATAATATCAGATCATTTTGACTATATTTTACCATTTTTATATCCCATTTAATTTATTTGGCATTATTAAAAATAATTTTCTTTTTATTTTAAATTTAATATTATTTGACATTTCCTTACATGTAGTTAATTTCTTTTCCCTTAATTTTTGTAGAACTTGCTAGTTAATATCAAAATGACTTCTGGCGTTTTGAAAATTTTCAATTGTTATCAGTTAATACCTGTTTTCTATTGTTATCAACTTTCATGCATTATTTTAAATATAATTGTGTGCAATAAATTTTTGTTGTTCTTTTTTCTGTTATTTTAGTATTTTTTCCCCTCTATAGTTTTTCATTCAGAAAAATTTCTCATTTTATCTACTATACTATCTATTTATTTTTGTTAGGATAAATACCTAAATTTGAAGTCATTGCATATATTTATTAATGGCTTGGTCACTGCTCTCTCCAGCTAACCCTGAGGTATTATTAATAAACACTTCTCATGTTGGTGTGAAGTGTTTATTAATAATACCTCTTTTAGTTATGGCCTGCATTTCTCCTGCTCCATATTTACTGCTGAGGAACAGCTTTATACCACACTCTTTGCATGTGCATACTGATGGCAGTCGTCAATTTAATGCGTATACTGACAGCACAAGTGTTTTGGAAGCTTTGAGAAACAATACTTTTACATGCCAACCTGTTGTCAAGAATTTTCAGAGCATTGGATTCTCTTTCTGGCAAGGGATATGAAATTATTTTTGTTAGATACCAAGTTACATATGTCTTGATGAAAACGAAAGAACAGATGCACCAACCAGTGCTGTGTCGCATCCAATATAACCATAAATTCTGCTCTATGATGTTGAGAAAGGTTATAAAAGTTTTTATATTCTCTCTTTGGCCGGAATTGTGCCATTTTTCTGTCACCTCATTATCAATTTTAACTTTATGAAATCTGATGTCAGTTTGACTCGCCTTCGTATTGGACATACACACAGAAACATTTGTTTCTAAGTGAATTAAATCTAAGTAAACTGTGTGATGAACCCTTTACAAGCTATATTTTAATTACATGTCATAATTTTATCCATTTACATTTTTTTAAAACTAGTATTTTAACTTTGTATGATTTGTTGGGGGAGCCACCCCACAAAAACCTATTTGCGTTTTAAGAGCAATAGAAGTTTTAGAGCAATATAAGAACATTTTATTTAATTGGGGTTTAGGTACATTTAATAATTTTTTCTTTTGAGATTTTAATCATATTATAATTATTTTGTTTTTTTATATTTTAATGTTAGGATCTAAATTTTTTGCCCAGCTTGCTCATTTTTGGGTTTTGTGCCACAAAACCCAACCAACCAACTAAATCCCTGAAGCAATTTTTTAAAACAATAAATATTCAAAAGTTTTCACCAAATGAGTTTAATAAATATTTTTCAAATTTGTTTATATTTATAAAATTTTATATTGCTAACTTAAGATCTTTCTTTTTAGACACTAAGAGCACAAAGCTCTCAAATATTGGATTCTACTGTATCATCCAGTCCTTTAAACAGGTATTATAAAACTTATAAAAAATCTTTTAAAGTTTCTTATTCTGTAACCTTTTTTTTCCCCTAAGTGATTTTATATGAAATTCTCTAAATTCTTGCAAATACTTATATTTAACGTACCAGTTTTTAGTCGTAAAATAATTATGTATTTTTCCCCATCATAATTAATGAATAGTTAAGTTTTGTAGCTTTAAATATGCTAATCTCATTTTACCTATAACAATTTTCGTGGATAAATGTAAAAGTTTGCAAGAAATCTATGATGTTCATCATTCTTAACAATCTTGTGTTTATCATCTTAGATTCATTTTTACAAAATATTTCACTCATGTAAAGATTCAAACTGTGAATCATTAATACTTAAACTTCTGCATTTGCAACAAGTTAATTATTTAAAAATATGTTATTTTTTTATTGATATTTGAGAAGTTAGTTTTTGAATATTTCATAATTTTTATGAAAATATGTTCCTTAATCATCACATTTTTTTTAAAAAAAAGCATGTGTCTTATTTTGTTTATTAAATGAATTAAAGTGATTACAAAAATTTCTTTTTTTTCTGCAAATTTTAGTTCTAAATGTAATTAATAACAAAATGCAAAAGACTCCAATCTGTGTAAATTTATTTAAAGCATTACTGTGCATTCAGATTTACATTGTATCAGTATTCATCCTCAACTTTGATTTATACTCTTTCCTTCTCTTTCCTGTAATGTTTGATATGACAAACTTTTTTAAATGAGGTATAAATAATTAGAAAAACATTTATGTTTCTGTTTATTCAAAATTAGTAAATCTTAAAACTATTCACTCTGTGGTGTCAAAATCAAAGGCATTTGGATATGTTGGAAAGATTGAAATGGTCTTACAAGGTTTTTCATTTGTGAATAGCCTGTCAATAAAATGGTATCCATTTTTCAACTGTTATTTTGAATTTAAGATTTGAACAGAAAAGCTTTCATATGTTGTTTTAAAATTATAAACATTTTAAGAATTCATATTTGTTTTAACATATTGAAAGAAATATTTCCCTAAATCTCCATTTGATAATGTACATAAATCCTTTAAAAATGTTTATCTGTTAAAACTATATGACTGAATTATTATATGTTGACAAGTTGGTTGTAGGTAAACATTTATCATTTCATACATAAAATAATAATCCTGTAGTTAACTTTTCTTAATTTTATACAATTTTTATAATGTACAGTTTCTTTTACCAAGTGTTATCAGTAAGCTGCATAAGGGTTTTATCTTCGTTTAAAAAAATTGCAAATGAAGCATTTATTTTACTCTGAAGGCATTCATTTAAAAATTTTTACTCACATTAAAAAATTTTGTTTATAATTCAACAGTCACAATGATTGTGGAGAAAGGATCAACAGTAACTTTGAGATGTCAAACTCTGGTACTCCTCCTTCTCATCAGCCAACAATGTGTGAATCTGATACATCAAGTACCAATAGCTTAGAACTGGAAAGACCCATTCTTCCTGAAGATTCAGATACTGGTATGGAAAGTATGTCATCCACAGATGCTCCGCCCACAATTTCTACTCAGTTAGGTTGTTCATTAAATTTACAAGAAAATGGAAAACGTAAGTGTAATAACTTTCATGTTGATTTGAATGAATAAGTCTTGGAATTTATGGTCTTTAAATCTGTTTAAAATATTATGCAAAAGCATTAATTGAACCTTTAAAATAGAAATGTGTTTAGTTCAATTTTTCTTAAAACTTTCTATGAAGGTTTTAACAGCATCAAATGAATTGTAACATCTCTGCTTCAGTTGTGAAACTTAAATTTATTTTCTACTATTAATTATAAATTAACATTTTCTATTACTTATGTAAATTCTGTTTCGATTGTATAAATTGTATTTATAAAATTATATATTAAGTTAATACATGCTTTAAAAGGCTGCTTTTGTTCTAAATATATTTGAATCATTTATTTGTAAAGTTAGACAAACTACTCAATTTACATAAATAACTGAAAAATTTACAATCTTAAATTAAAATGGAGCGTAAAACATGTTAAAGAAATAAAATATAAATTATTTTATGCAAGAGAATTTAAACCTGCGATTTGATTATAGAATAAATAAAGAAGAGCCAAAAAAAAAAATGTTTTCTGTAAAAAGTTATTGAATACAAATTTAAAACTATTAAACAGTTTGAAACAGGTTTTAAAAAATTAAATGATTCGTAAAATATCTTAGAAATAGGTGTAATGATTTGTTTTTATATTTATTTCAAGGTATTTGAAAAGGTATAATCAAATGTTAAATTATAAATTAAATCTTTATTACTACGTTGGTATTTTTATTTCAAGAAATCTTTAATGCATTATAATATATTTTATAACCAAATTAGTTATTTGTTAAAATATATTGTTTTGATTTACATTGATGCATTACCTTCTGAAAATTTTCATATATGTTAATTTTTAATGAAAAGAGTCTATAAGTTTATGGAAAAATGCACTTTCTAGAAACCAATATTAATTTAGAAACTAATTAGATTTACTCACAGAAATATAGCTTCATATTCTAAATGAAAACATCAGCATATATATTTTAAAAATACAAATTTTTTTCTGCATTTTGATGAAAGAGTACATTATTTCCTATGTTTATGTGAAACTCCATAGTCTGGTGTATTTAATCATGACATCCAATCTCTGTTTAACTCAATGTTTGGGCAAATAAGTAGTTTTATAGGTGCTGGAGTTGTTGTATTCTTAGTAGTAGTTTCTTAGGATCTGTGCTTCCAAATTTCGTGAAAACATAAACACTTGTTTTTCCTGTATAATTTATTTATCCTATATCATATTAATCGCATTTCTTCCTGGTATTACAATTTTAATATTCTGTATTTTATTCTTAAAATAAAAAAAATAATGTAATCATTATAAATAAAAGTACAGAATAAATTTTGAATGTCAGTTACCCTTTAAAAAATCTTTAAGAAAAATTAAAATAGAAATTTATATATATTTTTCCTACAATGCACTTAGTATTTGTTTCACTGTTTTATACCTTGAAATATTTCTTTAATGCATTTATATATATTACACTTAGGTATATTAAAATGTTAAACAATGTTAGATTCATTTTTTAATACACACTTTGTTTTACATAGAACTAACATTTTTGTTAGTTTAATCTAAATGTATTTTTTGTATTTAATTCAGTTTTGTTTTTAATAAATAAATTTAAGCCTAAAATTTTTGTAAAAGCAGTTCTATTTGATTGCTCAGCTTCATGAGAATTAATGGACTATAAAACTTAATTTTACCTTATATATAAATACTTATGTATGTATACATCAATATATTTGTTCACTAATTCCTTTTTTTTTTTTTTTAGTTTGTTTACGGTTTTCTATTTGTATCATACAAACACTTTGCAGATTTATCTATCATTGATTGAAATTGTATAATTATTAGTAATATGTACTTTTTCCCCTATTTATTTTAATAGTTGTTGACTGATTAATCATTAGCAATATGAAATTAATTTGAAATCCGATCTTAGAATTTAATTTCTTGTGAATTAATATTATTCTGTGTATATATACATGAAGTTTTGGTCGTGTAAATATGCAAATTTCGGAGATTACGCAGCGGAACATGTTTTGCAATTAATGTAACATGCAAGTTGGTCATGTGATTATCGCGCCAGATAAAAGGGATAGAAACGGCGGACAAGCCAACAGTCTTATCTCTTTGTCACTTTGAAAATCCAGTATTTCGGGAAGTTCAAAGCTACAAAAGACACGTGTGGATGAAGTGATGAGTGGACGACGACATTGAAAAAAGTTCCGGCAAAGGGACGGTTTTGTGAGAGGTCGAATTGTTAGCTTACGTACTGCTGGTTGGTCCTACCCTCGTATCGTTGCTGAAACCCGTCTAGGTGCATCAACTGTGTATAGAATTTGGACCAGATGGGTGAATGAACAAAATGCTAATAGTCGCATAAGACCAGGTCCATCTAGACGGACAACAGAACGGACGGATCGAAGCATCCGAAGGGCAGCCGTGGAAGCCCTACAATCAATTTCTCTTGACATTTTGCGCTATGTGCAGCCAGTTCTAGATGCTCCAATATCTGTGAGAGCAGTTACACAATGATTTGCTAAAAGTGGCTTGCACACAAACCGTCCTTTACGAAGACTGCCATTAACGCCAAGACACCGTAAGGAGAGATTGCGATGGTGTCGTCAACGAGCGACTTGGACGACTGAATGGCAGAAAGTGGTGTTCAGCGACGAGTCTCGGTTATGTTTGACTATTGATAGTCGCCGGGTGATAGTCTGGAGGCGTCGGGAAGATAGAGCCAATTCGACCACTATTGTTGAACGCCACACCGCTCGTCAACGTGGAATAATGGTTTGGGGTGCAATCAGCTACGATAGCAGGTCACCCCTAGTACGCATCAGAGGCACATTGACGTCACGGCGTTACGTTGATGAGCTGCTGCAATCTGTTGTGGTACCTTACCTTCAGCAGCTGCAAGATAGTATTTTCCAGCAAAATAACGCAACATCGCACACACTAGCATTCCATCTGTAAAATGATTTTCAACTGTTGGTGCATACCTTTGTAACAAAACAACAAATTTAATGATAAAATTAAATATTAATTTAATGTAAAACTTTGTACCAAAATGTATGTATACAATAAAGCACTTTTAAATGCAGAGTGATTAGATATATATAATACGAATCTTGATTTTAAATATAAATAATTTAAAATTAAAAGAATTAATATTGCATTTTATATAATGTTTGATTACCAGTGATATGTAATTAAAATACTTTTTATTGTTTCATGCTTATTTGCTGTATATATGAATCCATAAAGTAAATATTTATATGATTTAGATAGAGTATATAGAGTTAATATATAAAGAAGATTTGTAAGCATACATTTTGCGATATTTTATTATTATTCGTTCATTGAAGTCACTATCATAACTGGTTAGCAATAGCTTAACCAGAAATATTTTAAGTCTGAATTAATTGTATTTTTTTTTTCTTTGGCAGTATAAAATATAGAAATCACTATAATAGTCAATTGAAATTTCAAAATTGTAGCTGTTTTTGTTTAAAGAAATAGCAAATGACAAAAGAAATGTGTTTTTCAAATTTTAATTATTTTACTTAATGCATTTAAAACAAAAGTGCATACTACATAAAATTATAGAGAGAAGTCGAGAATTTGGAAGGCAAATGTTATTTGATGATTTGTATCTTTGTATAATTCCTGTACCATTTATGAAAAACAAAATTATTCTATACTTTCCCTAAAGCATTATTCTAGCTACTAAAATGCATTTTGCTAAAAAAAATTCTTGTTTTATTTTACATAATTGGTTGTCAGCAATTACAGTGGCAAAAAAATTTTGAACACCTTTCAAGTTAATCCTAGCACTTTCATCTTGGTTTGAGGTATGATCAAAGTCCCTTGTAAAATAAGTGACAATTGTAGCAATGATAATAGTCTGTGATAATAATAAAATATGGACTGTCTTTTAAGACTGAACAAATGTCTCTGCTCATTTCATAAAAATGTCCAAATTATTTGTTTTCAAAATTTTGCCCAATTTAGTGTAATATTTGTGGACATAGCAATTTTCCATATGCACTTTAAAATCATATAATCTATAAACAAGTTTGATAGCTTTCAAAAATCTTATAGGCTAACCAATCTCATTTTAGCCATCAATTAATTAAATAGTAAACAAGTTATTTTTTATTATAAAATATGTTCTTCTTTAAATTAGGAGTCAAACATTGTACAAAATTACACATGAAACCTTTTGAAATTCGGCATTTTCTGTAATAAACCATATCCTTAATGTCATCAAACGCAATGAAAGCATAGACTTCTAAACAATTTTGATGTAGATGTATATATTTTATTTTCCCTTATGTATATTATTTAATTTTCATATATTTTTTTTTTATTTCTTTTCCACATTTTGTCCAAGTAGGTGTATTGTTTTTTAAATCATATTTTAAGATATTGAAAACTAGTGCTTTTTAAGAATTTTCTTATTAAAGTATTACGGTTTGCTTTAATCATTTTTATTTTATGTAACTCATTATAATTTCAATATGAAGTTCAGTTTTTCCAATATTTACTATTCAACTCTTGATAAAAAAAAAAAAAAAAAAAAAAAAAAAAAAATTTACCTAATATATTGTTCTTCGGGTGGAAATCTTAAATTTTTCTGTTTCTGTTGGTATATTTTTCTTTTACAATCATGGATTATAATATAGCCAAAATTTGTTATAAACTGAAATTCACGATTCTCACCTTTCCATTGTTAAAATAGAAATCAATAAATAGTTCGGTAATATTGCAGAAAATCTGAATCAATGATTTGATTATTTTATCACTATTTTGTGATATCTAAGTCAAATTTATTTTTTCTAAAAGTAATTTCAAGGTGTAAAGCAATTCACACAAATATATGAAAACCATTTGCTTTTTAGTTGTAATGATAGAGCCATTTTTATTTAATGCTTTATGGATCTGATGTATAAGGAATTTTTAAATTTGCTTATGTAAAAACCTAGTAATTAAATTTTTTGTTACTTATTTAGTTTTGAAAGTTTTTATTGTTTCAGTGTTTTAAGTTTAAAATGCTTATTATCAAAATAGAAAAAGCCAATCCAAATTTTTGCTATTATTTTCATTTTTTTAAATAAAATTGAAAGAATTATTTTATAGAAGAAGAGAGCTGTATGTGTCTATCAATGTGAAATTTTATAATAAATGTGATTCTTGAAAACTTTTGAATTTATTATGCATTTCATGATAAAGGATGAAGAATGAATTCATAGAAAAACTGAAAGTCAAAGAGATGGGATATTAAATTAAAATTCTTCTGCTAATTTATATAAAACTGCTACTCAATCATCAAAGAATTAAAAAGAATTTTTACTAATATTCAATTCATAGAATTACATGATGGGAATTATGTAACATATTCATAGAAGCAATGTTAGAAAACCTTTTATTAACAGAAAATTTAAAAGAAATTTGCCTGCATTAAAAACTAATCAGTTTGAAAAAGCAATTGTTTTCAAAAAAATAAATGAAAGAAAAATTTAATCCATTCGGAAGGGGTGACAGATGTTTGTATCTGAATACCCTTTGACAAGTATCATTTTTATATCAAATTATTATTGTAAAACCTAAAGAATGCCATAGCTTAGCATACCCTTTCACCAAAATGCGTTGGCCTATTTGTAGAAATCTGCACAATAAATGGCACCATTTATAAAGATATTTTCTTGCATATATAAAAAACTGCTGAATATATTGGGTTGTTCGGAAAGTTGTTTCATATGAAAATTAAAAACGTATATCGAACAATTATTTTATTAAATTGTAGATTGTCAATACTAGTCCAATACCTTTTACCATCTTTGTGGTCGTAGCATGATTTCATACTAATAAAACGGTTAGTTTTCTTTAGAAAAAACTGATTCAGGTGGAAAAAACGAAATGACTTTCCGAACAACCCAATAGTATTGTCTTCTTACAGATACAATTAATTCCTGTAAATAAATATGCTTATATATAACTTAATAATTTGTGTAATAGAGCTACCTGCTAACATTAATCTTACAAATAAATGTTTTCAAATTTAAATATTTGACTTCTGTAATATTTGTTTTCTGTAAATAAAAAGTAGAAGGTATAAATTTAATACAAATTAGAAGGTATTATATATGAAAGACATCATGTAGTGGAATAAAGTATAATTGTATATGTGTCTAAATTTACATACTAAATTTTAAATGTTACTTCATAGTAATATTTTTATTGTAAACGTATTCTTAATACTATTTTTTTTTGTTTTTATATTAATATTTCTAAATTTTACTAAAAAAGGTATATCTTTATAATTCTTGTACTTAATAAAATTTCAAACTTATGCACAAAGTAAACATGAGTCAAAAACTTATGAAATGACATGCTATCGCAGTCATTCACTTGGGTCCTTGTGAAACAAGTATTTTAAAAAAAGTATAAATCTCATAACTGCCATATGACAATAGTTGATTAAAATAATATATTCCATTACCTTATTGTCAATATCTTTGCTTAAGTCTGTTCTGAACAAGGAGGAAATTATCAATACATTAGATTTTAGATATTCAGTTCATCCATTTTTCATTATTTTACTACTCTTTGTTCATTTTAGTAAAATGTCAGTGGTGTAGTAAAGAAATCTCCAATTTTTTTGTATATTTTTATGTTCATTAAAAATAGTTTTGAATTAATACATTTTCATTATATAGAACTATGTATATGATACTCATTTTACAGTTGACAATTTTATTTCAATTTCAGTTCAATTTCATGAAGATAGTGATGCCAGTAACAATATCACAGGAACAGATTTAGAAATTACTAAATTAAAGATCGATAAATTAAATTTGCTAAAAGAAATATCAGTAAGTGCATTTTTTTAAAATTTTAGTCTATATTTGTCTGCAAAAATTATCCAAATTTTTATAAAAATTGTTTTTTAAAATGTTTATGCTATTGAACTATAATTTTAAAATTCACTTGTGGTATTACACATTAAGTTGAATATTCGGTATTTCTTTCAGTTAATATTCATTTACATTGTGAATTATTCTGTTTTAAATGAAATGGAAAGATGAAAAAAAATATTGTGACAGTGAAATGTACATTTTGTTAAAATTTAACATCAAAAATTAAGTTTAAAAAAAAACTTTTTGGTTATTTTTTAATATTTTTTTATTCTATTCAGGTATTAGTTTTTCTGTTAAATTAATGAAGAAATTCAAGTTGAATGATAATTAACATTTATCACACTATTCGATGGATTTTTTTAGTTTATATCTACTATAACTATAAAAAGTACACCAAATTGAAATTTATAGTTAGATTAAAAAAATTTCAACTATTGTGTTTTTACTTAACATTATACAAAAATTTTAATTTTACTTGGGATACTGGTTGATCTGTACACATAAGCTTTAAACTGAAATTAGAATTCTTTTTACTTTTTTCTGAATATATGAAAAGATATGTTATTTATCTTACACATTGATATAATATTCTTACATTATATTTACACCATATTTCTTTCTTCAGGCATGTCAACTTGAAATGAAAAAGTTAAAGGCTACTGAAATAAAGTTATCTACAGAGTTGTCTATTTTAAGGCAAGATAACAGACGTCTAACAGCAACTTTAGCAAATTACCAAAATGCCCATGATTCTATTGTGTGATATTTAAGAAATAAAATTTTTTGATTCTGAAAATATGTGCGAACAAATATTTCAATTACTTGTTTTTGTGATTTTTCTCAGATTCTATTTCATCTTTAGTTTTCACATGTATTATGTGTAAAGGTGTTTGTCACTTCATTTCCAACATGTTTTAAGTTATTGTAAAGATATAGTTCCTTTATGTGCATGTTCATAATCATGTTTCATGAATATTTTGCGTTTTAATAGGAAATGCTTCAATGTTTTTTTGAAGATGTTTTTTTTTTTTTTTTTTTTTTTTTTTTTTTTTTTGTAAAATAATTCATCTGACATTATCATTTAAAATGATGAATGTGAATATCTTAATTTATATCTAAATATTGTTTTATTGTTTAGTAAAAGTTATAAAAATTGTTTAAAATGTCAGAGATTTATTAGATTTTGGTATTATTTTACATTTGAGCTTAATTTATGCTGCTCTCAGCTTAAATAGATTTTCGTTATCTCATTTGTGTTTGAAAAAATTAATTTTTGGATATGTAATGCTATGAAAGGAAAATATTTTTTTTTCTTTCAAATTGATTATCATGTTATGTGTGCTGTATAGCAAATTTAACTTATCAGTTTGGATTATTTGTTGTTTATAATTCATTGTTTTGCAATCTTAATCAAACATACATGCAAAATATTAGATTTTGGTGTACAATAGTTCTGTAAACAAAAAATAAAGTGTTATCAAAAGAAAAAATTATTACTGTTTTAAATTATTTTTATATCTTGGTTTGAATATAAATTTCAAAAATTCTTTATCACTGATTTCGCAGAAATATTCAATATATGTACTTATTTTCATAACATTTATTTTCTCTTGATGAACTGGAAAACAATTAATTGCCTATTTGGTTGTGCAACATAAAGTTAACAATTTCATAAATATTACTTTTGCAGGAAACTTTTTCTTTAACTAAAATGAATGTGTTAAGTTACTTTGATATTCTTAACAATAGCATCAAGATTGCATTTTAAAATTTTTATACTTTTGATTGGGGAAGTAGGAAAAATACATTTAAGATAGAAAACTTTCTAATTTTGTGATGTCTTGAATTCCCTGTTTTAATTAGATTTCAAAAATATTTCATGAAACAAGTTCTAAAACGTGCAAATGAAAATAATATTATTTATTTCAAGTTAACCATGAATATCTGGTTTTGAGAATTTTAATTTAAAATGCATTATATGAATAAAAATCCATTCTAGGGTTTTTAGCAAATTTATCCAAACTTGTATCAAGGCAATGGCAAGATATTTTTAGTTTTCCTTACCATATCTCATAAATGTTTTTAAAATCTGTCTTCCATAAAAAGACAAATTACTGCTAAAAATGAAAAAGATTACTGTAGTAAAAACAAACAAAACTTTGCTATAAGTTAGATTTATTAATAGCTGCAATTTAAAATGTATATTTCTACATACTTTTAGAGTTCATCAAAAATGAAACAAGATTTTTTTAAAGCATCAATGGTGTTTTCATCAATGATAACATTCATTATTATTTATTACTAATAAAAGTATCATTCGAAATAAATACCGTATTTTCCTGTATATAATCCGCAAGGTCAATTTTTTTTCGAGTAAAAAAAAAAGAAAACCGTTGTATAATCCACAGCGATTTTTGCGGTGAATAATCCAAAATATATACTGTTGATAATGTATTCAAATGAAATAAAAAAATGCATGATTCCCGATGATGTTTAAAAGAATGAAGTTAATTATTTTCGAATAGCGCATTGTTGGTTATATTTTTCTTTTAACATTGCGCTTTTGTTTATCTTAAATTAGTGCGTTTGTCGCCATTGTCTCACAGAGAATTCCACACAAACACCGTCGATATTTCGGTAC
The DNA here is from genome assembly GCA_026290005.1 of Latrodectus geometricus. NCBI lineage: Eukaryota > Metazoa > Arthropoda > Arachnida > Araneae > Theridiidae > Latrodectus > Latrodectus geometricus. The sequence goes on along the minus strand of JAPDSC010116945.1, from coordinate 4,368 downwards.
CATGCCTTAATGAGGTTATTATTTCCCTCTGTCAATTCCAACCTTTCTTGTGAAAATTTTGTTGTTTGTCATTCATGGAAAAAAAAACATTTTTAAATAAACAAATGAGTTCTAAATTTGCTAGTGTAAATTCATCGTTAAAAATGGCGCGATAAGCAAATTTTAACACATGCGCACAAGCACTGACGAATTCTACATCAGTATTGTTCATTACTAAAAATAAAATTCTTTGTAAAAGCCAATAGAATTTTAATTGGGAAATTCAAATCTAAACTTTTGTGTCATCATACATTCGTGGCCAATGAGCGCCAGTTTGAAGGAAAGCTGAAAAGGAGAGGAAATTTGTTCTCTTTTTTTATTGTAGAGAGAAAAAAGTAATAAGAAAATATATTCCACTAGCAGAAAATATAATAAATTTTCTTTTTTAAATAAAATAAAACTCTTGCAAAACAAGTAAACTTTAAAAAAAAAGTATTTATTTAATTAAATTTTTAAGTAAATCAATAATTTAATTAAAACTTTTTAAAAAAGCAGGAATTTTTGGATTTAATTTGAAAAGTAGGGACACTTCAGAGTGCTTTTTGAAAAAAAATGTAGGCATCTCAGAAGAACTGATCTCTTAAATTTATTATTTTCTGTCGCCAAGCGGTGAGATGAAATAGGAATTTGAATTTATCTTGTTTGTTCCACACAAGTACAATTAAAACGATACACTTGAAATAAAAAAGAAAATACTATATGAATCACTAAATTTATTTAAAATAATTATAAACCTTCGAAATCTGATACATCAGATTCGGAAATAAACTCATTAAATTTTCACTCAATATGTTATCTGAGTCACTTGATAATGAGTCATCATTATTGGAATCATTTTCATCATCGAAACTGCCTTTTTTATTGTAGTTTCTGAGACTTCGTTCCACGCTTTCAAGACCCAGTTGGAAGCGTTTTCATATGTTGCCCCGTTTTAGTTTTCCAGTTTTGGTAAAAAAATTTTCTCCATTGGACATCCAGTGCTCCCATAATTTTCTAACCTTCGATTTAAATGATCTATTAATTCCGACATCTAAAGGCTGTAATATTTTTGTGAGTCCTCCAGGAATAATAGCAATTTTCGCAAATGCGGACTTCAAGGCATGCTTAACATTTTCATTTAGATGAGCTTTCATAGAGTCCATAATTAACAAAGCTTCAGTATGAAAAAAGGAATTTTTTCGTTTTCACCAGATGCTGTGTAACCATTAAATCACAATTCCTTCATTCATCCAGCCTTTTTCATTTACTCTAATTTCAACACCTTTAGGAAAATTTTCTTTCGGAAGAGTCTTTATTTAAAATATCAGCATAGGTGGTAATTTCATACCATTTGCTGCACAGCATAAAACTACAGTGAATGAAGTTCTTTCATTTCCTCTAGTATTTATAGAAACACTGCTTGTTCCCCGAACATCGACAGTCCTGGTAGGTGGTATATCAAAGGACAAGGGCATTTCATTCATATTAAAAATCAAATTCGGAATAAAATTGTTTTCTTTAATGACTTTTTTACAAAATGTAATGAAGTCATCAGATTTTTTTAAGCCAGTCTTCTGGTAGTTTTTGACCGACCGACGTGCGATTATGTACAGCCAAGTTTTTCCTTTTCATAAACCTGTAGCACCACGTGGGTCCACCAGAGAAGTTTCCAATACCCATTTCTCGCGCAATAAGTTGAGCTTTCATTCTTATATGTATCGTCGAGACTGCTTTCCCATTTGCTCTCTCGCTTAATATCCACTTATACAATTCTTCCTCCATTTCAACCCAGTGAGGTTGTCCACAGCGATTAGCTCTTCTACGTCCGTCACAGTTTTCAATATTCGTCTTATTCTTTTCCCACAATCGAATATTTCACTCGTTGATGCTAAGCAATCTTGCAGCTTCCCTATTTCCAACTTCAGCAGCTTTCTCTATAACTTTTAGTTTAAACTCTGCCGTGTAACTTCCACGTTTCCGCTTAAACATGATGTATTAATATTTTCAGGACAAAATTGCTCAGATAGAGACAAAATGCGTATAAACGAATTCAAGTTCGTTCTAGAATGATTTTCGAACAATCGATTTCGTTCCGTTCCATAATAAAAATTGTGAAAAATCGAATTTATTCCGTTCTAGAACGAATTTGTCCTTGAACATAAATAGACAAAACTACAATCTGTAAACTAAATCGTTAAATCTTTCAGCGCCATCTGTTACCCATTTTACAAAACATAAACAGCATTTTCAAAATATTTAATGTGAGTTTTTCTGTTGGAAAATATTTTTTTATCAGATAATCCACGGATTATATACAGGAAAATAACGTAATATTGAATATATTGCATTATATTTATAAGAGAAAAAGAGTTCTGTTTCATTGACATTAAGGATCTGTGGGAATAAGATTTTTTAATAGAAATTAAATGGGATGCTTTGAACTATTAATCTATTAGGAGAAGTATTTCACTTTTTTTAAATGTTTGTGATAGGCCTAAATATTTCTTACAGATAGAGCAATATTTCAAGGAATTACTAATAAGTTTGTGAATTGGAGTAAAAATCACAAATGTATGTAATGTTCTGTATGTACTGTGGAATACAAAATCTCTCATACTGTACGAAACACTTTGTAGATCAGTGTAACTAACTATAAAAAGAAATTTTTCTTTGTACTTTTTAAAAATCTATTCAGTTTTGTCTTGTATGCATAAGTAAATAGTTATTTTCAATTAAAAACGTAAATCTTGAACAGAAAAAACATGAAAATGTAGTATCTGGATGTGTTTATTTCGGAAAAGAAAATTTGCTATTATTCTTAAAAACTGATAAATTGAAATGCAAGGAAAAAGAGTTAAAATTTCATCTCAAACATAAAACTGTTACTTTGATGTCCTGAAAAAGAAATTGCTGAAATGAGTACTTGGAATTCCAAATCGTAATCGACTTTAAGAAGAATAATTCAAGAAATAGCGAACTGTAAAAAAATTTTGTTGTTGCCTGAATGAGTTTAATAAATGATATGGTCCTCCTCTCTCTACATAGAAATTCCATTGAGCAGAGACTGTAGATATGATTAAACAGCAATTACCAACATTTTAGATCTCACATACCTCTTATTTGCAAATTTAAATTCCACTAAGCACTAAAACTAATTTTTTAACAAGTTAATAAGGTTAGTAAAAGTGATCAGAAAGCTTCAAAACCTTATTATAATTTTATAAGGATGAAATGTAAATTATATAAAAATCATAAATGATTAAAGTTATAATTTTAATGCAATAACATTTAAACAAATGTTATTTTTAATAATGACAAAAATTCAAGAGCAAAATTATTTAGAAAAAATATTAACTTTGTTTTTAAATAGATATTTTTGAATTAATATTAAAGCTTAATTTCTACAAAGGCTGGTATTATTCTATTAGTTCAATTCTTACAAAAGGATTTATTTACAGTTGAATTTTAGTGTGATATTCACTGCTTGTTTCAAATTAGATTAATTTTTTTATTCTATCAACATTACTATTATTGTGATTAGTTATCAGTGTTCGGAGTGAAGAGCAGAATCAAGACTTCAATTCAAGGAAGCGTTTATTACATTTCTACTACATCGCAAGACGGTCGCGTACCAAGTGGCTGGGGTCCGTCGTACTCTGCTCAACTGGTATATCACGTTCTCCCTGGCACCTGCTTCCCCCAAGAGAGAAAGGGGGTCGGAATGTATTTCCTGTCTAAACTGTGCGTCCATACCTCTGAGCGGAAACACCATTTCCTTTACTAATTAAGGATGTGAGAAAGGGATCACTACACTATCACAAGAGAAACTTTTTATCATTCTTTTCATCAAATTAATATATTTGCATAATAAAACGTCTTTTTGAATTATTTTTTATGAATATTGAATCACTTTCACTGCTTTTTAACTCAGCAATGAGTATTCAATTGGTAAGGAACAAAATGTAAACTACTCATATCACTGACTGAAATTCAGCTTTCAAAATGTGTCATCATTTGTACACTGAAAATGATTCTTGCTTAGTATTGTCTAGATTCTAATTATTAATGTTTACAGCATTTTGTTCTATTATTCACGTATTGCTTTCACTATGACCTCTTTACACTGAAGAGGCTAAACATTATGACCACTGGCTCTAACTGACATTGAGTCCTAGATGACATGTGATCCATGGTAGGAATTGTTTATAACTTGTCACAAAATATGTGAAACAAATCATTCCCCAGTTAGCAAAACATTTTGGCTTTGTATTAGTCAATTGTGGTGTTATCTTTGTCCATCATTGGAGGGCCAATTTTGGGTGAGCTACATTTTGTTACATAGGATCAATA
>JAPDSC010116939.1:28735-83694 GCA_026290005.1 Latrodectus geometricus | reverse complement strand
GTAAAATGTCTCATATATAACAATTATTATGAACAATTTAGAATTTTTTTAAAAATTTTCATTAAACAATGGAACTATATTTATAGCAACAATACTTCACACAGAATTTACATTTTTTAAGCATTTTTGTGTTTTATTACATTGTTTTTATTCATTATACTTCCAACACCACATAATGAACTACAAAATTACTGAAAGCTTCTTTAAGATTTCTTTAGGCATCCACAGTGTATTTGCCTTCCAGAACTTTTAATAGTTACAAAACTGTTTTTGTGTCACAAGGCATGAATCCTAGAAAATTTCCAAGCACTGATCCTAACAGATATCCAATACAGAAGACAGAAATGCAACATCCATCTCCTGTTGTTCAACAATGGCTATCATTAAATTCAGAACTTTCCACTCAGAAGAGCATTGTACTAAGATATTGAATTCTATTTTTTGTATTCAGAATAATTTCTTTTTATCAGTTAGCCCTTTTATGAATGTAAAACAACAATATGTCTAAAATATTATCTTAAGTGTAAAAAATTTTATATGCATAAAACGCCCTGTTTATAGCACAGACAATCATTTATGTAAAAATAATAAAGCATTCATTTAGATAGGAAGAAAACAATGTTAAGTAAATCACTGATAATTATATTATCAGTTTATTGCATTTGAAATAGGCATATATTTGTTGAAATCTTTATGAGTTATTCTTTCATACAGTTCACTTAAAAATAATAATGTGAGAATTTAAAAAAAAATTGAAGATTTAAAATAAAATACAAATTATTTTAATTACAAGAAATTTTACATCAAATATAATCTTAAATCAACTACTTAAAACATTGTTTAATACTATATCAGTTAAATTAGAATATCATATAAATAAACAAGGTGTAAACATTTTATACAGTAATACCAGCATACTTTTAACATGAACTAAGCAAATTTTGCCATGGATGCAGCCAAGTTGTAGAACACGTTAATTATTATTTTAAGATTTTACTTTCATTCCATTAATATACCAAGATGTGCATTATATATTAAAAAATGCATAGAACAAAACAAACAGTAATTAATCAAGTGTAAAATACTTATATTTATACAACCAAAAACTGATGCTTAAATTTTATAAAAATAATTTATTAGTAAATTAGCTACAACTACAATGAGTTAATTTTTCTAAATTTAATGAATGTAAGAAACTTAGTACTAAATATTTTCATGCCAAAATGTGAAATAATTTTAATATAAATTCTTTATTCAATAATACTTACTACAGCAGGACCATCAGGAGAGAACCATCCTGGTCTTTCAAAACCAAGTCTTTCTTGATAAACACAACCAGCTTTCAGTAGTTCCTACAATGTTTCATTTACATTATAGCTCCCGAAAATATATTTTAATTAATGATTTTTCATTCTTATAAAAAATTTTATATTTTTTAGTTTCATAAAATGGCAAATAATAAAATATTAGTATATAAAATTTTCCTCATATGAAATTTTTTTGAAACTGAGATCAGAAATTATATACATATATATTTTCAAATAATTCCCTTCCATTATTACACAGAAAAAGCCGAAATTCATTGAAAAATATGTATACAATGATTTTCAGTTTTTATAAATTCATATACTTTCATATATTTCTTTATTAAAAAGTAAATGATGCACAGTTATTGATATATTGCATCATAAATTATATTTTTAAAATGTTGCATACTTTTTCTTTTTTTATATATCTTTTCTAATATTCATAACTATTTCAAGTGTTTAATAAGTATATTAGGCTTTCTTAAATTGAAAATTATAGTAAAATACTTAAAAATTATTTCAAAATATAGTTGATAGAAAATCCTTTGTTCTTTTTATTAATCATTTTCTTTTCCATCATCAAACATTTCTTTAAATTTATTACATTCTTGGTAATATATTTCTTGAAAAAATGTATTGAATCTTTGCCTTTATTTTTTTAATATATTTTGTTAAATTACCAAAAAACTGCTTAATCTATTGAAATTAAGTTTTTACACAATATTTAAATTATTTTTTTCTTTTGATTTCTATTAATTTAAACCACTGGAACGTTACTGAAATGGCCTGAGCTGCTGACTTTTGGAAACTAATAAATAATATTTTAATAACTTTTTATCAAATAAATTAAAAAAATTTTGTGTAAGATCACTTTCATGTAAGAAAAGAAAATCATAGAGCAAGATAAATCATCTTAATTATTCCTAATGACTTTTTATTGTTCATACTTTTATTGTATAAAAGCAATTTGCTGATAATGTCAACAATTTAAGCTAAGTTTTTGGGTAAATTCATAATAGATTAAGTGAAATCATGCATTATACTAGTTCTTAGGATTAGCATAGAAATTTGTTAATTTAAATAAAAACCATGAGTAAATGCAGGTAGCAAAAATAGTGATTTCACCCAAACAATAAAATTTATAAATTCATGGAATAAGAAAAACTATTTTTTAAATAAATAAATAAATATATATTTAAAAAAAAAAAAAAAAAAAAAAAAAAAAAAAAAAACGAGAATTTATTATTTTTGAAAAATTATAATAGTAATACTTATCATTATACATATCTTACTATATATATACTTAATATAATTTATTTTTTGAATCTGGTCAAAATAAATTATCATAATACTAACTTTAAACATTATATCTCCAAATTTGTAAACTAAAGTCAAAAATATATTATGTCAAATTACTAAGAAAATGGTTTAATATAACAAGGAGGTTTTCATATTAAAATATATCAGACTTGGATTAATTAATATGAAGATTTTTTAATATATACTTTGGTTTTTAGATTATCAAAGCTTCTTACTAAAAAATGAATGAAATAACACCTTTAATTAATATTTAATTACCATAAATATATATCATATCAAAACTCCCATACTTAAATAACAAATTAAATAAATGTTCACCTCATGAAAAGCATCTTGTCTCATGTTGCGAGATGCGAGTGGTTCATCATTAGGGTACACAATGGAATAATTTTTAACATATGATTCATGGCTGCGTTCCTTAATCCATTTTTTGTTATCAGTGAGTTTTTCAGTAAAACGCCTACAGAAACAGAAATAAGTATCTTATCCATATTACATAAGAATTGTTTATTAAAAAGGAATTTATACAATATATATATATATAAGTATTATAGTTATAATATAGCTAAAATTCCTCGGAACACGTAAAATATGTCATGGTCGCAATGCTCTCTATTTGAAATGAAATCTCTGGGATGGTAGCTCAAATCAAGGGGTATTCTACAAAGTCCCTGATTGTAAATTACAAAGACCTATCAAAGTCCTGATGGCATACTCACCGGTCACGATGTCATTTCTTTTCCCCCTTGTAGTATAGTAAAAGTGTAAGGGAAAGCATTGGAAAAAGAAATGAATACTCTAAAATAAACCACAAAGGTTTTTTTATACTAAGGTCAGGAGAGCGAGGGTTAGATTTGATATTTTAATGCATCATCATTTTCATCAATGAAAAATCCTGTTGCACATGTAGGGGCATTACAATAATGTAAAATTCCATCTCGTACAAAAAACAAAATTTAATTAATACAATCTACTTGATCAGTGAAAACTTTATATTTCACCCAAGTTAATCCTTCCTTTCAGGGTTATGACTGGGGTGGCAAAGAACTACAACACCGATGCCCATATCATAATAGATGCACTTGACAGTTATGAGGACAGTTGCAAGAGTATAGAAGGGGATCGGTTTTACTAGGTTTAGCGTCAGAAGCTGAGGCTTCTATACTTAAGTTGATACTTAGCACTCGACAAATGATATAAGACGCGATCTACTGCGAAAGTCAACCACTTCGGTAGGAGAACAACAAAATCATTATGGGCATAACTTCATAATGAGAAAAATCTCGCCCAGATCCACTACACCTTCCTTGGCTTTAACTTCCTCTTCTTTACAGGCGCTTATGATTGCTTACATTTCCTTCAGTTTTTATACTTCATTCCAGTATTTCCCCGTCTTCAACAGGACTGTCTTTGACAGCGTGTTAGTATTCCATCACTGAAATGTTTTCCAACACAATAGATATGATTCTTTTTAGAATCGATTAGTTACACCCGCTCAATATGGTACTCAAGTTTAAACTATCGGACACCAGTTTCTTTCCTCGGGAGTTCAAGAGCAAACCAATAAGAAGTGGAGACAATCTCTAACCACATTGCATGAACGACATAATTTACTAACCGAGTGCCCCTCTTGTGAAGATCCTTCAGAACACGTCCATGTCCAATCACCATTTGAGCAACGACCTTATTTCCAAATAGTTTTTTAGCTTAAATTATATTTGCATACTAAGTGCATTTTTACATGCATTTTTGTTATTTTAATAGTCATATATATATATAACTGGATGGCATAAGCACTTAAATGCAGAAATAATAAATTTTGATTTAGAACCACCAATCATTTTAATAAATCTAAATTTTTATAAATTATTTTTAAATTAATAAACAATTACCTAATGTCATAACCATACATATCTAATTCAGGTCGACCATAATATGCCCATCGAGCTAATTCACGACCACAACCACCACCAGCATTCATACCCAAACTATTAAACCCACAACCATGGAAAAAACCACGAACAACAGGATCTTCTCCAAGTAGTGGTTTATGATCAGGTGTAAAAGATTCTAAAATTATAAAAAGAATAATATAAATGAATATAGAAGAAATTTTAAAATACCCTATTTTAAAAAATCATTAATTTTATTGAAATTATTATTTTATAATATTTTTATATTATATTTTTTTAAGATGAAATATAAATTTATACAAAAGAATTATTTTAATAATGCTTTACTTTTATTAAAATTTAATTAATAAAAATGAAAGAAATATTATAACGATTATTGAAAAAAAAAGTATAGTTAAAATATGCAACAAAGAAAAATACATATTCTAAAAGAATACTTTAATTAACAAAAATCTGTATTTTAAAAGAATATTTTACTTAAATAAAAGAATTTTTAACATCAAAATGAATTTAGATCAGATGTAGCATGTTGCAGAGTTTAATCATTCCAAGGTTCACTAGTAATATTAAACAACCAGTTGTTTTTAGAAGCATCTCAAGTTATAGGCTGTTGAACAATCTCTTAAATTGAACAAATTTCTGTTTTAATGCTTTATATCTCACAAAGGCTTTCCATAATCTTTTTCATTTCTTTATGCAATGATTCCATTCCATAATGAATAAATTAATTTCTTTAAGATCAAAATAAGTAAAGATCTATCTATCTAAATTTTACCAACTATTTTAAATATTTAAGAATTAACTTTGAGAAAATTTAAATAAAATTGTATGTTCTCATATTTAGTTAACATATATTTTAGAAGTCTGCATTATACTAAAAAGTACACAATTTTAATACTGATTATTTCGTTATATAACAGTTATTAATTAATATCAATGGGATTATTGAATCAAAATTTTCAATATAAAAATGTCACAAGAAATAAACTGGACATTTTTTTAAAAAAAAATTAAGGAATTGTATGACAACTGGAAAGGTCTGTATGACATGATTAAATTTCAAAACAGAATAATGTAAGAAATACACAGCTGGCAATTAAAACCGATACACCAAAAAAAAGCAGCACACTACACACATGAATTTTAAAGACATAAAGAAGCTGTGATATACAAATGATTACTTTTTAAGTGAATTCATGTAAAAAAGGTAGTGGTAGCAACATTTACAACAAAAGTTGTCATGATACTTCACATACGAATTATCAGCAACATTTTAAACTTTGATAGAGTTTGAATAACAGGATTGTGGTTTATCATTATCACAGTATTGTTAGTTCCATCAGTCAAAATCCTATGACGACTGTAGCATATGGAATCATTGAGTTCAGGATGGTCATACAAGATTCAACTCTGAGAAATTACAGGTCAGGACTGTCAATGACATGTAATTTATGTCAGTGGAGAAGATATACATGTTACTTGCGTGGCCGTAATGGATGTCACAAGCACTGAGTCAAATCGTTTTCAAAACAACAAGAGAATATATGAACAATTATATGACATTTGCAGCAACATAGGCTATTTACAAAACAGCCTGTTAGCTCAATAACCATGGCTTTGACTACACTTGATGCTACATTACAAACAAGATTGCCTTCAGTGGTGTGACCGATAACAAACCTAGATACAGGAAAGATGTGATTTCATTTTTTAAGACAATTTACAGTTCTGTTTATAACATCATAATACCGCTTCAGTGTTTTGTGACATTGTAGAGAGCATATGTTACCAGCTTATATTTGACATCATCATACTAGTTCATGAATTGCAGTGATAATTTGATGTACTATTGGATAAATGTCTAAATCGCTCATTGTTCAAAAGGATGGTATTTTGAACAATGGCTATAATATCTCTTTTGTGTTAAGAGGCCCATGGTTTTATTCTTCATTTAAACTCAGCAGAATGCTGCGTTTTAGAAGCAAAATGGATAACTGCAAGTTGTTGGTATTGTACAGATCTTTCTTTATTCAGAAAATTTTAACTATTGTCCAACGTAGCATGTTCTCCAGTTGCCTCATCAATAGATCATATGTTATTTTCAAAATAATATATTTTTTCAATAGCTATAATTTTGTTATTTACATTTCTTTCTGACATAGGAATTTTAATGACCAGAAGTGTGCTTAATCTTATGATTCTGAATGGTGAATATATTAATAATAAAAACATATTCCATTATTTTAAATGTGCCATAACTTGACTAATTATTATGTCTACATTAAAGGTTTTATATAATATTTCTTTAATACATTATTATTATTTATTCACTATCTTACACATTAAATTAAATTGCATTATATTTACTCTCAATTCTTTTATTCAGAACAAAATTTTAAAAATATGAATGGCAATTTAAAATCCAAGGTTTCATAAATTTAAATCAAAAAATAAATATAACTAAAAGAGCAATAGGTAAATAAAAATAAAAGAATTTTAATAAATATCTTGCAGACTATTAATTACATTTATAATTAAACTATAGTGAAATTTGAAGAAATTTTATCCACATAATTCTTGTCACTGGTATGTTAGTTAGGAGAGAACCCTTTCTTAATAAGCAAAAAATTTCTGCAAATTTGTCTCAGTTTAATAAAAGTAACAGTTTTAAAAATACGATCAAGTAGATTCATGTCATCATTTTTAGAAGAAATATATATTATCAATTTTAACTACAATTAATTTTAATTAATTACATTATATTGTATAAAATATAAAACTATTTCTAATAATTTTAATAAAACAATTTTGAATATAAGAATATCCATGCTAAGAAGACATAAAGGAAATAGGTAAATCAACAAAAGACAAAAAGAAAAAAAATTTCTCTGAATGAAAATGGTAAATAACAGAGTAATCATATATGCTTAAAAACAGATCCCTTATTTCATATCTAATTTTGAAAAAGATATGTTATTTTATAGCAATGCTTTATTGCAGTTTAGGTTGAGAAAAAAGATTCATCAATTTTTCTTTAATTTAAATGTATTTCATAATTATACATAAGCATGTTTTACAGGTATTTTAGACAGACTAAATTTAAGTGTTTTGATATCTTTATGGAAGTACATTTGCCCTATTTTCTTTTTAATTTTTTTTAAATAAGAAAAATAAATTATAAAAGCATTCTATATGAATAATTCATATATCTAAAAATCTTAAGTTTAATTATCATACACGAAAATGATGCCATTTTTAGTATACCATCTTTTAAATTAAATAATAATTACCAGGTCCGCAGACAGTAGACTTGATACCAGTTTTTTCGAGTGCAGGAAGTCTGTGCATCGAATTTTCCAAATGAGTTCCAAAAACATCCCAATCAAGTTCAAAAAGACCAAATGCAAATTTTTTTTCAACCTACATTTATATAAAAATATCACACATTATTTATATATAAAGACATTACTATCTACTTCATTATTTATTTTTCATTCCAAATTAAAGCAAAGGTATACAAAAAAAGAACATAGTTTAATTTCAACTAGGTATATTTATTTCTAATAAGTTGATAAAAAATTACATAAATTTAATAGAGTAATTAAACATCTCTTACCCAATTAAAAAATTAGTTAATGTTTAATATAAAACTCCAGACATAAAATATATTAGCAATTAATACTACCATTTACATTATTTAAAACCATTTATAAAATTATATCGATTGATACATTATTTGAAATACAGATATAATTTTACATACAAGTGTTATTTCAGTTAAATAAAGCTTAGTTATGACAAATATTATCAAAGTATGCAGAATTAAAATTAAATAAAACAATTAAGACCTAAAAACTTAATTTTCTGAAACCTTTTTAACAATAAATTTAAAAAATCAAATCTTTTAAATTTATCTTTAAAAATTTTACAACAGAAATATATTTCAGTGATAATTTATATTAATGCAAGTGTGTACATAAAGATGTTTAGAAAAGTTGAACATCATGTAAACTTTTTAAATCATTTGTCACAAATATTTTCAATTAAGAAAATGTTTTCTAAGAAATAAATTGTTATAAGTATCACACTAAATTTAAACATGTATTTACATAAAATAGGCACTCAAATTAATCAATTTCCTTTAATGATATTTAAAATTTCATTAAAATGCTTTCAAATGATATTTAAAGTAATTATTTTTTACCTAATAACTACTTACATGCACAAATGTATAGTTATTTCCTTATTTTGCTGTTCAAATATGGTTCAAGATTGTCATAAACAGAAATAGTGCAAAATAAGTGAAATTAAAAAATGATTCCTTAATGTTTCATTAACTTTAATAGATGTAAACATTAAAGAAACACATTAAAAAAGTTTGAACATAAATTTTAGATACTTTTCTCATATAATTTCAATATATTTTTAAGATAAAGTAATTTATTAAAACTGAAATATTTGTAAACTTATATAAAAAAGTATAAAATTTAGATAAAATTATATGCATATATATTATTTTATAAAACTTTTGAAAGTTTACAAAAATGTGAATTTTTAAAAATCATGGTGATAAATAATCAACAGGAAAAAAAAAAAAACCATATAAAACCAATTTTTTCATATTGTAAATGCCTATTATTATAATTATGTTGATTTAGCTTCTAAAATTTTAAAAATATAGATTTTTACAAAATCAAACAATGAAAAACTTAGTCAAATTCAACATTTTGAGAAACTTTGTAATTCTAGCTGTTCCTAAACTTGAACAAATTTTCAATTAGAATCTTTACACTCCGTACATTTATGAAATCATATTTATAACTAAACACAAATTCACATTAATCTACATAGACACAAAATAATTTTCAGATGTATAGGTAATTAAAATTAGTTTAGAATTTATTTGAGACCCATTTGCTTATAAGTTTTAATTTTTATATCAGAAATTTATTGATGAAAAAAATATTACATTGATTATATGTATGAATGAAGGATACATATTTTTAAGTAGTAATAAAGAAAGCAGAAAAACTAAAACAATACTAACTTTTTCCCAAAAGATTGGATTAACTTCATAACCCCCAACAGACAAAGCATCTCCTTGTAGTCGCAAATAAACTGCAAGATCATGATCCCGAGTATTAGGCATGTTTTGTATTCCTTCAATTTTATCAGTAACTACATAAGCATGCTTCATAGCTATCAAAGGTACCTTGACACCAGCCATAGCACCAATGTATGGAGCCCAAACACCTACATATATAAAAAGAAAATATAAATGGTTTGTAAACAATGTTTATATTTTACTAATAAACTATAAGCAAATGTCTTCATAATTTACAAAAAGTAGCATATATTGGAACAAATAAGTCAATTTGAATGGATTAGCATAGCTAATATGCTCTGAATTAAAACAATAATCAGCATAATCATTTACTGTGATCAAAGTTAAATTAACACTTTAACAGAAATTTAAATATGGCAAACACTGAACACATTGTGTTAAAAAAAATTACTTGGAGTAAATTTTGCTGTGATTAATCTACATATGAAGTGATCAGTTTACAACAAATAAGTTATAAGAACCTGAAATTTTAACAGCTTTTTATTTTTAAAGTAAATAAATTTGTGATTAGAAAATTCATTAAAAATATTCTATACTTTTATACAGAGCAATTATGCTTCATTTACTTTGCATCTAATACCTACAAAATAAGTTAAAACTATATATATTTATAAAACATAAAAGAAATGTATGAAATTATGAAAGTGATATTAAACACATGACAGATGATCAAATGAATTTTTATCCAGTATTTAAAGCATAGCGTAATATGACAACTTACTGTAAATTTCAAAACAAATGAATGTATAACAGGAAAATATTTTGCAACCAGTAAATTAGAAAATTTTCAACAAGAAATAATGCTTGAAAATAATACAACTTATCTCTAAAATATTTTACAAGTTTCAGACAAGGAAATTCAATTTTTTAAATTTAATCATTATAATAAATACAATTAATATAGTAAAGGGTTTTAAGACTTTTAAAATTTACAACATATGTGTTCAAAGTTTTAGCAGCAGGTAAATATAGTAGCTTGTAAATTTCAAATTATATTTAAATAATGACATCCTAGAAAGGTTCTCTTACCACTTTTCATACATAAAAATTTTATTTTTTCAACCATTGAAAAGTCATTTTTACTATAATTTTTTTATATAAAATTCAGAAATAAATATTAAACTTTTTTGATTAAATATCTTTCAGAAACGACTTAAATTTTAAACACAAAAAGAAATTTTCAGAGTTGTAAAAGGTATAAAATGAATGTATATGGATAAAGCCATAAGTATTTCTGTTATAATGTTATTTTTAAATTATTGAAAAATCTCGTTAAAAAGAATAATATTGTAAGATTTTTTCAATTGATACCTTTCACTTTTTATGAAAATTTCAGGTGAATATTTTTGAAAAATAAATTAGTTATATTAATTAGAAATATTAATTCAGAAATCTATTAAGATTTATTAGAAATGTTTATATTTAAAAACAAACTATAATTAAATTTCATTATTTCAAACTAAATCTTTAAACTATTGAAGAAAAGAGTGTACAATTTTTTGAGCAACAGCAGAGAAATGTAAATTCAACATGGATTACAATTAGTCAAATTCTAGGATGAGCATAAATATGTGTGTGTTTGTATATATACATTTACTCATACATGCATACATATAATTCCCTTCTCTTCAAAAAGTAATCTAAAAATCTCCCAATAAAGATTTCAGCCAAAACTAATTTGAGTATTTTGTAACCATTAAAAATTTTAATAAATAAGTTTAGCAAGATTTGGGTTATTAGGAGTATCACCCTTAATGTTTCAAAACTAGCATTTCTAAATTAGTTCTTCGCAAATTCTGTCAATAGAAGAATAAATGGATATAAATATTTAGTTTATGCGACCCAAATTTTGGCAATTTATGTAATATATATATTAATTATTATGATACATTTTTTTAATAATATAACATGGCAATAACAGTATGGAAAAAATAAATTCAGAAATATTTTACAATATTATACCTTTACTCTTTATATTCTTTCAGTTAGTTTTAATCAAGTCACATAATATAATTTTTTTCAGGAAATTTTTGAATCCCTCAAAAAAAATCAAAGAACCTATTTTCTGAAGATTTTAATAATAAAATTATGTTTACATGAAAAATAAAATAAATGAATCACATCTTTCTATTGACACATCAACATTTAAATTTTTCAACAATTATTATTATTTTTTTAAATGTTTTACAACATCAAAACTTCAAATATATGGAACAATGAATTTAATGTTAAACAATATATAAATTTTAAAAATTAAAATTTTTTTGATTTTTTTAAAATGTATATGCATTTAGTTGAAAAATCACATATGTCATTTTTATACCAACAATTAGAAAATGATCATAAATATAAAAAAAACTGAGAAAAATTTACCAAATTATTGCACTTAATTAATAAAAAAATTAACCTGTGCAATTAATAATGCAATTTGTCTTTATAGTACCACTTGAAGTATTCACTGCGGTAACTTTCTTGTATCCAAAATAATCTTCAGCAACATCAATTCCATTGACCGAGCATTTTTCAAAAACCTAGAAAATAGCCCAACACAATATTAAATTACTTGAAAATTTAAAAAGAAATTATACAGTCAAATTGTACAGAGAGAAAAATAGTTTTTTATATTAATATGAATAAAATGTAAAACTTTATTTAAATTAAAGTGTAATAAAAATATTAGAACAGCTTAATGCACACATGATTATGAATGTTTTAAATTAATATAGAAGTAAAATAATATTAAATGAAAGTAAGTTTAGTTAAACAGATAACTATTTTGCATTAATTAATTTATTCAAGTAAGCATTGACTGGCCAAAATATTTCTAATTTTACTCTGTGCAGATAGATATCCTTAAAAAGGACTGTACTACTTATCAAAATAAAATTTAATCACAAGAAACAACAGAAGTATTGCATAAAGCAAATGAAAAAACTAGACAAGTAATTAGAAAAAAAAATAACATGATTTAATGTGTAAAAGTATACACATTACAAAACAAAATTATTTAAAAATTTTATCTTTTCCCATTTGAAAATATCTAAAACATGCCAAATGCTTGGGAATGAATTATAATGA
This sequence comes from Latrodectus geometricus, assembly GCA_026290005.1. Lineage (NCBI taxonomy): Eukaryota > Metazoa > Arthropoda > Arachnida > Araneae > Theridiidae > Latrodectus > Latrodectus geometricus. The sequence continues at coordinate 70,951 of JAPDSC010116939.1, read as the reverse complement.
CAAACTTCCTTTTTACAAAAAAAAGTTTAAATAATATAATTGTATTCCATTTTCTAATATTATTTTTTATGTAATTTAAGCAATTATTTGCACATTATTACCACAATGCACAATATGCATTAAATAATCTATTTAACATTACATTTCATATCTTTAATACATAGAAAAGTAAATTTATCTATATTAACAAGAAGTACATGTTAAAATATCTTTTATAACAGTATTAAACGTAAAAAGTCACAAATAAAAGGAAAGAATTAACAATGGAATTAGAACTTCTTATTCATAATTCCATTCTTATATTCTAAACATACAAATCCATATACTCAATTGAATTGAAAATAAAAAAAAATAATTATTTGCATATTTGTAGAGAATTTAATAACAGTGAATTCTGAATAGAAAAAAAACATAATAAATATTTTCCTGTTTTTCACTTTAATCATAAATATATGGCTATATTTTATGTATTTATTATGTAAGGGAAAGTATATAAATAGAGGAGCTTTCATGCTGTCAAAAAATCTAGTTATGTGATAAATAAATAGAAATTTTTAAATTGCATGAAAGCTCCTCTATTGTGTCAGCTCTCTCTAGCCATATGTGATACATAATGACTAGTTTTTGAAAAAAGCTAGAGTTAATGTTGAATACCCTCATCCCCCCCCCAAAAAAAAAATTCAGTAAGTCACAATATGAATTAAAATAAAAGACGAATATTTTTTAAACTATATATTATTACACAAATCGGGAAATTTTATGTATCTACCTTGCCACCCGACTTCGAAGCTCCACGTACAAGAGATGTGCAAAAACCAGCTGGATCAACAGTGCCATCACCAGGACTATATAATGTACCATAGAGGTCCTCAACATTCATCAGAGGGTATAATTTCTTAGTTTCTGCTGGAGTAAGAAGATGTGATTCAATTCCAAATGCGTTTCCAATCTAAAAATTTAAAATAACACAGTTCTGAAATTAGAAGTATTTCAGTTAACTATTGATTGAAACAAATTGAAAATTAAATGATTAATATATTTTGAGAACAAAATGTTCTTTTTGGATACAGCATTGAACAATCTAACTCCTTAACAAAATATTACCAAACTAACTAAAAAAATTAATTTAATTCACACACTTTGTGTTTTAAAAGAAACAATAAATATAATGAAGAAAAATGTAAATATTACTGTCATTAATCGCTTATATTCATTCAGTCGTTCTTTTGAGTTTGCTATAAAGAGACCACCATTATTAATCCAGCCAGGATGTACTCCTGTTTCTTTCTCCAGTACATCATTCAGCAAATGCCTTGTATGATTTAAGATTTGAATGTCAGTGTCACTAGGTCTTAGTCTCCATATTAAACCTGCAAATGTAAATATAATTCATGCTTTACGTTAAGTAACTATGAACCACAGCTTTAGATAAATCTATAAATATAGAATATGCAAATAAATTTCACAAGCTGAGTTATCATCATAATCAAGAATGTTTGGAATAAATCATACATTATTGATACGCATAAATATTTTCGAATATTATTTTAAGGCATTAAGAAGTTTATTAATTACTAATTAATATAGCACTTTTATCAAACAGAAATATTTATTCTAAATTCAATTGATAAATCATAAATATTTTTGGGAGTATGAGCTGTAGTTCTGATAAGTAGTTGAATTAAATTTTTCTCTGACAAAAATGTATTTGAAATGTTGAAGTGGTAATAATAAGCAATGAGGCATGTCTTAAAATAATAATTTTTAATTTATCTTCAAAATTTTCAATATTTCTATGAAAAATTTATAAAGTAATCATAATTAATAGTATACAGATAAAAAATGAATTTATTCCCTTAATGAAATAACAAGGGATGAAGTAAAACTTTTTTTCCACAATAAATTTTATTTTGAAATGTATTATTCTTATAAAAGAAGCAGCAATTGATCAAACAAGCATGTAAAATTAGAATGACTTTAAAAAAAAACTCCAAATATATGTCAAACTCCAAATTATTTTTGGATAGTTGGAATACAAAAAAATATAAATGAATAATATTGAGTTTATTTAATAAGTTAAACATATGTACTATAAACATCATATTAATTTATTCAAAATTGATTGATATATCTATAAGCTGAATTTTATTAGGGAATCGTAAGCAAAAATATTAATATAAATCAAATTATCTGGAATTACAAAGATTCTCATAAATATTTTACCATGAATTTGTTAATGAAATACTATAAATTAAGCTGAAAACAGGTGCAAATTTTCCCTGTTATCAATATGTCATATATACTTATCTCAGAGATAAATTTTAGTCTAGATTATAAAATAGAAATGACATAATAAAAAAGTGCGACTACAAGGATAAAATTTTTTGAAGGAATACTATCATATTATAGCATTAAATAAAAGATTTACTAGCTAGAAAATTATTTGAAGAATATTATTTATGAAAGTATTCCAAAAAAGTATATTCCAAATTAGTATCTTTTTGAACAGGTAAATAACATTGGATCAGTTTATCAAAAAATATGATTAATTAAAAATATTCTAAATCTACTCTAATTGGCTTACAAAAGTTTTCTGAAACTATAATATTTTACAAATAAAGTTTATAGATTAATTTTTTTTTAAATATGTAGATGAGCAGTATAGCATGAACAAAATAGCTTGATAGCTATTTCAGTGATTTCTGGATAAAGAAGAATAACATTTTTAATACTAATAAAAAATTTGAAGAGTTAAATGATGAAAAATGATAAAATTACATTTCTTTTTTTATCATACAAAGTACTTAATTTATTAGTATTTTTAAAAACTGAACATATTTTAAAGTTATTGCTAATGATAGATGTAATAAAAAATTGATTCTTCTGACAAATGAAATAATTCATACAGTTCTCAAGATCATATTGAGAGTAAAAAAATTATTATTAGTATTAAAGTGCTGCAAAATAATTTTTAATCCTATTATGTTTATCATTACAATGAATTGCACAGAAGTTAGTGAACTTTTATGATTAAAAATCACATTTTTTATTTTATTCATGAAAATAAAGGATACAAAATTTTACCTGCAGTATGCCAAGTAGTACCAGCTGTCAGTTGATCTTTTTCAATTAGTACAACATTGGAGCATCCAAGTTTAGTAAGATGATAAAGAGTACTGCACCCGATAATCCCTCCTCCTACATATCAGTATAAAGAAAAATATCATATGCATGATTAAATCTTATAAAGCACAAGTTGCAAAATGAAATATTCAAGTTTTTCATGCATATTCTCAATGACAAATCTTTAAAGTTTAGTTATTATCATTAAACAATGAATATACAAAAAGTATATTGGTTTTTATTAATATACTTTTTAATATGTATGTATATGACAGAATAAAGTAATATTCTCATAGTAATATTGGATTTTAGATATCTCAGTGGTATGAAAAATATTTATAGTTCATATATTTCTACTTTGTTCATTTATAAGGAATGGTTTTATGGAGAATATATTAATGCCAACAAAGACAAAAATGAAGCAAGGGAAGGTCTAATATCAAGCAAGAAAAAATTAACTTTAGGAAATGTAAAGAAAGGTGCAAAATTGCAAATAAAATTTGAAAGAAAAATGGGAAAAAAAAAATGTTTTAGAACAAATTCAAGAAATTGTTTCATTATAAAGACAAAATGAAAGCAAAAATTACTAAGCATTTTTTTTATTTAAATTACAAAATATAAAGTTTTAATACTAAAAGATTTTAACTAATGGATTAAACAGATGATGGAGAGGTAATGGAAAATTATAGAAGAAATTCTTATATTAAAAATGAGGGACAGATTTCATTAAAAAATTCTTTAATATAAAAGAAAATAATGATTGAAATGTAAAAACATATGTTGAAGATCAGTTCACTATTGATGGATATTACAGTACGCATGGAGAAAAGAAGATAGAATACTATATTAAATAATAATAATTTATAAAGCATTAGTAATTGATAATATAATATTAAAATATTATTGTCAAATTAACAAAATATGCAGGAAAAACATTGTGCAGAATTAATTTATCAAGAATTTAAAAAAAAAAAAAAAAAAAAAAAAAAAATTGGACAATAGAAATTATTTACGAGTAATAGAATTCAAGAATCACCTTTTTGTTTTAATGCAAGAGGTAATAAATTTGAGTGTAAAAATTAAAGATAATGTTACTAAATATAGCATCAATATTTTCATGTCAATCAAGAAACAAAATAAAAATTTGCATAAAATGCTTTTAGAGATATATAATATTAGAACTGTGGATTTAAACATTTTATAGTTTGATAAGGAAAAAATTTATGAATATAGTTTTGATTTAAGCATGTTTTTTTTAATAATTTTTAAAATTTTTGGTAGTTTCAATAGGTTTAAAAAACCAACAAAATTCATAAAACAACAATTAAGATCCAATATTAATAAAGGTGGAAAAACTGAAAATACATTTGGATTCAATAAAGTTGTTAAACAAAGAGATTTATTATCAACTTTGTTATTCAATATAACCAACAATTATATCAATCTATATTTTCAAGAATATAAGTTAAGAAAGAATATCTCTTTAATATATTTTAATTTTTTTTAAATTTATTATGAAGAATAGCAGTGTTGGAATTCAGTTAGGTACTTTCCACCTGTTCTTATGATTTTTGCAAATAAATGTTTCACAATGGTTGATATACTTATAAACAAATACAATGAAACTTTTAGAAATAACTTGCTAGTCTTTTCTTTTAAGATTCATGTTGCAATCATTTAAAATATAGAAGTTATTCATATTGCTGAATTAGTGCAAGAGTCCAGATGTCAATTTCTACCCAAATGCACATTTTTTTTTTTTTTTTTTTTTTTTTGCTAAATTAGTGTTATTGACTGATGCAGTTAGAGTAAGGAAAATTATTTATATTACATTTGTTTCATTTTAGTGATGAAATTTGTTTTATGCAGAAATTAGTACCTCAAAGCTGTTCTGAAATTTAATTATGTATATCTGATACAAAATTTCGTTTACTGCTGAATAAAAAACATTTAAATTATTCATATTCATCTGCTAATAATACATTATTAAGCATCAATAAGGAATTTTTAACTTAAAAAAATACAATTTTTCTTCTTAAAATAAAATAAAAGATTCAAATAGAAATGTAAGAAAAATAAGCAAAACTTGAAAGCTTTTAGAAGAGAATAGAAGACAAAACAAAATTAATATAGGATATATTTATGTTAAATTCATATTGCACATAAATATTTTAAGTCAGTTAACATTTTATCAAATCAATATTTAGAAAAATTAATGACTCATGCACACCTTTCTTTAAAACATGGGACAATTTTGAAATACCAATTAAATTAATCTAACAAAATCAGTGTTAAGAAGGAATCAACATATTACATATAAAGTTTGCAACAATATGTGAAGTTTTCAAAATCAGAAGAGCTTTCAAATTAAGTACTCATTCACATATTATTTAATTTGGTTTAAGAAAAAGTTGTCATATCATTTAAATTAATAGCTAGGACAACACTGCATCTCAGAAGTTTAAATATACTTGGTATTTATAATTGTGACGATGAAGTATTTAAAATATTGTTTTCTGGTGCATAATATACAACAAACTGAAGCTGAAAAAATTAGACTAACTATAAAAAAAGATGTATATAAATTTTTAGAATTTACAACTATAACATTTAAAATGTTGTTAATTTGTGTGAGTTAGTAATCTTTAAGAAAATTAAGCAGTTGAGTATCGGTGATGCATTGCCATAGGTAATGGCAATTCAAGTAAATTAATCCCATCTGTATATAGTAAATCTAATATGCATTGTAAATGTTGGTTCCTTAAAAAATTAGAAACATAATATTTAAATGAAATATTTTGAGAAAGATTTAAAATGGCTAGTAAAAGTAACAATTGAAACTGCTATACACCATGAAATACATAAAAATTACAACCAAATTTAGCAAAAAATATTGAAAGTAATAGAAATAAATAGTTTAGGTACAATTGAACTGATAAATTAAACACTATTAAGGAATTCATATAGAGTGGAGTAAAGAGACAAAAATTAAATAAAATAAAAATTAGTGAAAATAAAAATATCACAAACAGTTGGCAATATTTTAATCTGATTTTTGGTATTAAATCTTTCGTTTATATCATTATTGTGTCAAACAAGATTTAAATGAAATTCAGAGGTACATAATGCTTGAAAATATTGCTTCAAATAGGTGTAGATAGAAAAAAATAGTTCAGGAAGATTTTGATTAAAAAGAAAATTTATATTAGATTTAAAGAAAATTATTCATAATTCATGATGGGGCAGATAGTGGTATAAAATTATAAAAGTTGCTTTGGTAACAGATACCAAAGTTTTTGGTTTTTCTAAGTTTAGCAAACAATACAACAAAGATAATTTGATTCTAGACATTTGTTATACGAAAATAAAAAAAAAAAGAGAAATAATGAAAATATCTTAAATATAATATTTCATTAAAAGAAAGTCAGTTCATTACATATATTTAAATATTCAAAAGATCAAAAAAATAAATAAATAAATAAATAAAAAATAAAAAAAAATTAGTCAATTTAAATTTAGGACTTCAACTGCAAAATAATTATTTAAATAATTTACTTTGAAAAATTCTTTAATATCAATTACCAATTATAACTACATCAGCTGAAGTAGGAATGGAAACTGATGTGTCAACATGCTTATTCTGCAATGATTTGTATGGTACACCACTTGGTGCAGAACTGCTGCAATAACAGTTTATGCCAAAGTAAGTTTGTCTAATATGCTTAATCAAGTTGAATCTATGGATGAATGCCATAACTTATTTAATCTAAAAATAAAAACAATGATGCAATTAAAACACATGCATTAATATCAAATATTTAATAATCAATAGAAAAACTTTTATAATATTTGAAACAGCTTTTTATATCTGTTTACTGATTATGTTAAAACATGTAACTTTTTATAAAATAAGATAATAATGAAAATATTTGAATTAGAATTTTTGAGCTTCACATAAATTTTAAATTACATAAATGCAATATTTTAGTTAAAAATACTTTTCTCTAAATGTTAAAAAAAGAAGAAAATTTAACATTCAAGACTTTATTATTTTTAAAATTAAGTTAATTTAAAAATTAAAATCTATATTATTAAAAACATTTTTTAATTAATAATAATCAACAATCAGACCGTGAAAATAAAAAAAGTGAACAATTATCTGCAAATATAATTTATGACCGTTTTTGTAAAAATTAATAAATAAAAAGAGTCATTATAATGTTAAAAATCTTTACACTCTTAAATTTTGGCAAGTAACTTCAATTCAGAAAAAAATTTAAATATTGTCCATCCATTTTTATGACAGTTATATTCAAATTTATTTAGTATACATTTAAGAAACATTTTAAACATACATACATACATTTTAAACATTCACAAGAACATTTAAGTTAAAAGAATATTTTAAAGAAATTTTATACTTACTTGCTTAATGATAGATTCACATAAATATTTTTGTCTATATTTTTATTAATTAAATTCTTGCAACATTAAATTATAAATTTATTACCAAAACTATTTTTAATTATTTAATTATATCATATGCAAAACAGCATTTAAAAAAGTGGAAAGAATTATTTTTAATAAAATCAGTCATTTGATCAATTCTTAAAAATGATTGTCCATATTTCAAATTTATCAATTTAACTGGATTATTAAGCTCCAATTCATATCTTTTATCTGAGATAAATTAAAGATTTTGAAATATAGATAGCAAAGAAATTATATTTTGATAAGAAACGTACACAAGATAAGATATTAGTTATTGCGTGTAAAAAAATTCATAACATGGACAGTTACATTGCATAGTGTCTCCATCTATTGGGAACTATAATACCCAAACTTAATGAAAAAAAAAATTCTTTTTTTTATCATTGATATAAAGATTTTAAATTAATGACGCACGATGACCTATATCAATAATAGTGCCAGTAATTATCATAATTATAAAAATCAATATTGCCTTAAATTTTCTTATATAAAAACATTAAGACAAAAGTTGGTTGTTTTCCATTTCCTGTTAATAATGAATTATTCAAAACTTGGAATGCATTAGGTCTGCCGTTATTTGCCTTATTTTCTATTTTGTGGGAAATTACTTTTTTGACTGGGTTGGAATCATCATATTTGTAATTTTGTCCAAACCATACTAATTGGCGTATATATATATAGATTTTAGATATTTCAACATTACTTAGCTATAGGAATTTTGCATGCAACTGTGAATTAAAATACATTTACTTTAAATTAAAATAAAAAAAAACAACGAATCATTATTATGTATTAAATACACAATTTTTCTAAAAATAATGAAATAAAATTATCATTTAAAAAAGTATTTTTTTGAAATTTTACACATAAAATATTTATTAACATATAATTGCATAAATTAGAATAATTAAACATGGAAGTTTGCATTCATTTATGTTTTTATACTGTAATATTTTAAAATTGACTTGCATAAAACTGGAATGATAATGATTTGGACATGTTACAATAGTTCACCCAAATCAGGTTATAAATACTAATAGAACTATACAAAGTGCAAATGAAGAGCCCAAGAGCACATGAAGAATAGCAGCTAATGATGTTTCCACATACTGAAAGTTGAAAAGGCAAAGCTGAATTTCAGGCTAATAAATTTACAACTAGAGACCAGATTTGTTACAAAAGCAATTATTTGATTGATCAGAAGGTTGTTCAAGAAAGCAATGCAATCTACCAAAAAAAACTTGAACATTTGAATGCAAATTCTAAGCACGTATTGTTTGTGGAAGTGTCGCCGATGGCAAGATCTGAAACTAAAGGTGAACAAGCTGTTACATAAATGAGATATCAAGCTAGCTTATATATATATATTTATATTAAATATTAAGGGAGAGAGTAGAAATAGTAATCAAAGCTATTCAAAACAACTATATGGGGAAATAAAATAATAACAGCAAGTTTTCATACAGCTTTCAAATTTGAATCCATATATTTTGGTACTGGATATTTGCGTGAAAGCCCATCATGTTCGTTAGAGCCCTGCGGTTGTGAGTAAAAAAAAAATATCGAAAAATACACATTCTATTATGCTTCAATCAACATCCATTGATTTGTTCAAATACCATTTGCTAAACTATTGGTGGTCATATGATTGCAAATATAACAAAGCTTTCAATCATTTATCATTCTTTCAATAAGGCTGTCTTCATATGTAATGAAATAAAATGGTTGTAATCATTTCCTCCCACATACTTATTCTATATTCTCATAAATATTATTTGACAACATCAGATGATAGCATATGAATTAGGCAACAATTCTTTTGTCAAATTTATAAACGTATTTGAATGATATCTGATTATTTTACAAGCATTTAAAACTGAATATGTATATAAAATTTCAGGTTCTTCAAAACAGTAATTTTTCTTAGCTTATAGTTTAATACTGCACTTGCCAATGGTATAACGAAAATTGAACCGACCGGCTGATGGCTGAGTGGTTAACGTTCCCGATTTCTAGGCTGTTGGAACCAAGTTTGAATCCTGGTTCATGCATGGATGTTCTTTTCTCTGTTTCTTTGTTCTTTCCTCTGTGATGATGATTGAATGTGGCCAACTCTGTAAACAGGCTTGTGGTGGTGTGGCAAGGGTTATATCACTCATCTCCATGTGTTGGTTCACAGGTGCCACTTGGTAACGATAATGGAGTAACAGTTTCCGGACATGTTGTAGTGAAGGGTTAATTACCCAGTGCCCACAATTAGAAAGAAAAAAAATTGAACCATTTTGAAATCCATCTACAGGATTCGAATTACACATTATTAGGACAATTCTTTCTTGTTGAGGCATTTTCAATAGTTAGGGGTGTATTTGGAATATTCTAATGAATATGCTAAGGAGGTGATTGTTTCATATATAATAAAAAGTAATATATTTTTCAACATTTATTTAAAAAGTATCAGCATTTCGGCATGTTTGTATCAAAAGATGCATTTCACTCTTCATGAAGACTATATATTCTTTATTGGTATAATTTAAATAACTTTTTACAATAAATAAAAAGTGTATTTGATAAAGTGTTACTTTTCAAAAGTATGATTATTATAAATTTACATATGTGCAATATTGAAGCATATCACTATTTTAATTTTCAGAATGCTGATTTTTTGTGATTAACATACTCTATAAAATTTTTTTATATAAAAAAAATATTAGCTATCTTCAATTAAATATTTAGTTAATTGAGACAAAATAGATTCTAGTAAAAGAAATTGTACTGAATTTTTGGATAATAGAGGAATAAGCAAAATGCTATTAAGAAATGAATCTAAATCTAAATTGTATGCAAGAAATGGGGGGGGAGGGAAACCATTGTTTCATATAAAAAAAAATAATAGTCTATTTTAAAACGAAAAATTTAAAGATCCATAGAAAATTGATAAAATTTTCAACAAATACCAAATAATTTTTAAATTGATAAATTTGTAAAAGAAATGGATCATTCTTATTTTAAAAAGAGAATATATATCTGAGAAAATTTTGTATAACAATAAACAAGTGCAATACAATATATATATATAAATAAAATACAACATTTTACTTCATAAATCTTTATTTGCATTTGGAACATAACAGTTTTATACTAAGAAATGCATTTTATAAATGACCAAATTAACAAAACTTTAAAGCTTAAGTATAAATGAATAGAATATTTGCAAATGAAAATGAGGATAATGGTGTCTAAACCTAAAAAGCAACAAAAATATACTTCATAAAATTCAGATGAATAAATGGAGGTTAATTAACATAATTATTCTAAAATATATATTACATTTATCCACAAATTAACAATTAATGAACTTAAGGCATTAATATTACTTTCAAATCTGCATATTAAAGTAATTTCAAATTTTGACATGATATGTTAAATATTATACATCAATTTCAAGCTATTAATCAATTAAGATATAAAGATTTAGAAGCTAGTCATTTCGAGTAAAAAAATTACTTAATGAATACTGCACCAATTATTTTTTATTTCTAAGTTAAATTTACACTGTGTAAATATTTTCTTTTACAATAAAGAACTTAAAAAAAGTATAAAGATACTTTTAAAAAATATAGTTGTTTTAAATTAAAGTTTGAGAACGTCAAACAAAAGGAAAAACATCAATAGTGACAAAAACAATTTTTTTATAGATGAATTAGCAATCTTCAAGGAAGAGAATGAGAAGGAAAAAACAAACAACTTTGTGACAAGTAATATTTTTTTATTTTTTAAATTAATGTGAAAATTTTATGACAAAATATTAATAATTACTTTCTTTATTATTGGTACTTCTAAATATTTCTAAAAGCATATAGTAAATTTTTTTCAGAGAATAATAATTTAAAAATAAACATACACATGCACACAATTTTGTCAGAATAATTATTTGAAATCTAGAGATACTGTTTCGGTCATCACTTAAAATAAGAACTCACAAGAATAAATATAGGTTTAAATATTAAGATTAAATTTCTTATATTTATTATTACCTGTGATAAAGTTTTTTTTTTTTATTAAATAGGGTAATAACTATATTATTTATTAAATAATACTGATAAATGTGTTTTTGCTTCTCACAAAAAACATTTGAAATGTTATTGTAAAAAGATTAGATTTAATATGCAATTAGGAAATCAATATGAAATCTTATATAAAAATATAAGGACACTTTTTTATAAAATATCAGTAAAAGCAACAATGAATTTATTCATAAAGAAATATATAATGTAATGAGGAAGATTTTCATTTTAAGACAAATCAGTATTTTATATATTACACATATGAAAATACAAAACCTTAATTAAGAAATAAATTTGGAGCTTGAATTTTATTAATAAAACAATGCAATGAGGATATAAAAGTATAGTTAAAAATATTTATGCAAGTAACAGATAATAAGGGCAAATATTAACAAACATAAAATAACTTGTATGAAACACAGTTTAAATTAAAATGAAAGGTTAAAATTTTTAAGATATTTATAATTGCAAATAGTTTCTAAAAACAGGTTAGAAAATTTGAAAACTTTGTTCGAAACTTATTAAGAATGAAATAAAAAGGACAATTTTGGTCTGTCCAGATTTCTATGAGTGAATTCAATCAAACAATATAATAATCTTTAACTATTAATAATCTTGAAAAAATTATTAACTTTGTGAAATAAAAAAAAACAAAACAAAAGTGAATTTAAAAATACATAGTCGAAGATAACCTCTAAAATCTAAACAGCTCAATCAAATGATTAAAATAGTTGATTTCTATTGTTAAGCATTGGAAAATAAAATAATTTCCTTTGAAAGATATATTTGTAATGTTGCAGCTCATATAACATATTTTTTCACTTTTGTGAAAAGAATGTAGCCAATACTAAAGGAAGTCTTTTTTTGTAGTTTCTAACTATACATTTTAGTTGACAATTAGAAGTACAGGTATCAATATGATTAACTAATAATTTAATTACAAAATATGAGAGCTATTCTAACTATAAACTGAAGGTATTATTATTATTCAATGTTATTTAATAGAACATTTACATTATACACTATTGTCTAGCTTTTACTTTAAAAGTTCATTAAATTTTCTAAATTTTACAAAATTAATATTGGATATAAAGTCATTTTTTTCAACAGAAAATACAAAAGTCAGAAAACATGTTTTTAAGAATTATACAATATAGAATATAAAAAGTTAGGCTAATTATTTCAGTTTTGAAAATTGTAAAGTTACAAGCAAAAAGAATTTGCATTTAATTGGATAATCTAAAGCACTAACCTTAACAACTGTGCAATTCAAACATTCTATGAAATCAAAGAATACATTTACTTTGATGATTTACAGCACAAAAATTCTAAAAATTATTATTAGTAATTAAAAAATATCTAAAATATTTTGATTATATATATTTCTTTAACAATGAGGCCAAACTTAGTAACTTTTTAAAAAAGCACTTTTATTTTTAATCTCAAAATTTCCTCAAAAAATATTCGCCTTTCTTCCAACAGCTAAGATCTCAACATTGTTTGTTTTTATGTGGTTTACTGGTGCAAGGTCCAATACTGGACATAAAAATCTCAATATATCAATAGAAAAAATATTATGGCTTGTTTGATAAAGGTGAAACTTTACAGATATAAAAAAGAAATTTGCATAAAAATGATAAGAAGATAAAGAAATTTGCATAAAAATTAGAAAATAAATTTTTGAAATTTCAAAGGATTTAAGTTAGAAACACAATGAAGAACATAAATTAATAATTAAAATGGAATATTATGTTGTTTTTAAACTAATATAATAAATATATAAAAATTATTTTCATTTACAAAAAAATTCTTGAGATCTTCAACTGATACATTTGAATATTTATATATTCTTTCATAAGAAATTGGTAAATTTCTATACAAAAATGAAGCTAGGAGATTCTTATCATTTTTTTTTCTATTTAACCATTTAAGTCTGAATATTTCTTCTTTTTAGACATTAAATAATCTTTTTATTCTCTAGTTAGTTTCATATAACAAATTCCAGAAATGAACAATACTATTAGTTTTCAGAAACATAATAGTGGTTATAGATATCAGTATTATTAAAAAAAAAAAAAAAAAAAACTATCCAATTTAATTTAAAAATTAAAATATTTCCATTCTTAAAAAATTACATGAAATGAAAAATATGCTATTATGATAAACATGTAAATATATCTTCAAACAGATTTAATTTTGAGACAAATTTCAACACTATATTAAGGCACACCTTAGAAAGATATACAAGAGAATCAACACACATGACACATAAATATATCTCAAATTTCCAAATATAATTTTCTATCCCAAACTAATATGTATATAAATCGATATGCTATACTAAGAGCTATATTTATATAAAATTCATTTTTTTATATCAAAAGTATTCAATGATAAACACTTTGAAAATGAGTAAGGCACTTTGAGGCAAAAACGAATAGTTGGTACTTCTGACCAAATATATCTTATTAGGATAACAAGAATATACTTCTTATATAAATATAAGGCACATTAACAGTTAAACAATATACATCATAGTACATATTAATACATACAGTAATAGAATATATTCATAAAACAGAAACAATTAGTTGATTTTTAGAGAGTACTTAAAGATAGTTTAAACGCATAATTAAAAATTTTTATTCTTAAATACAGATGAGTTGATGAAATCCAAATGATTTTTAACTCAACTCATTATCATCATTGCATGCATTAGTGCATCATTTATTACAAATTAAAATTTTAAAAGTTAACACAATTTTTTTTTTAATTGAGGTGTTATTTAGCGTAACTTCAAATATATTGATTTACTGAATGTACAGTGAATAGAAACAATGCATAAACTCTACTAAAATTTTATCAACAATGATTGCCACCATTTTCTCAAAAGCAAATTTTTGACAAGTCTAGAGTACTCAAAGATTAAAAAATGCAGGTATAAAATTGCAACTGTCTTTAAAATTATTTGTAAGTAAATGAAATAAATTTAATTAATCTAATAAATTCTTAGACTTATTTTTCAACTGACATATTTAAATTATGCTTCAATTAAAATCGCTTAGACCAAGTTTTGTTATTTTTAAATGTCTCATAGTGTTTCAAAACCTTTATGGGTCCAAATTTGAAAAAATTTCAAATTCATTCCACATTTACATTTAAGGCACCTAGTAAATGTGAAAAAATAACATCTCATCAGTAAAATTTTAACACACAGACTCTTCCAAACACATCATTTCTCTGATTCTCAAACTTCTATAAAATCGATAATGCATTTATGGAATTGATGCAATAAAGATAACAGATGTATAAAAGTTATAATTACATTATAATAGCAATTAGAAATCGTCCTGAAAGGGTGTAAAATTGGTAGAAAAAAATATACTTCAGGTTTTTGCTAATCTAAGAACATGTAAAATAACTTCATCAACAGTTTGATTATTGAGCAATGTTTTTACAGCATTGTCATCAATTACAACAGTAAAAAGTAGCTTAGCATTTTCCCTCAGTCTATCCATATAAACATAGTGATCTCGACTAACAGGTGTATGTCCACATCTTTGAATGACAAGTTCTAATACTTCATCAACAGGTTTGTCAGGCCAACCAAATCCTATGAGAGTTGGTTCGTCAATTAACAGATAGAGGAGCTCACGAATATTCTCTGTGAGATCTTTTTCACTGAGAACTCTTGTGTTGATGATGCTGGCATCTTTCTCATCCTTTTCATCAAAAAGTAATTTGTCAAAGACATCTCTGTGCCTCTTTCTCATGTGACGAAGAAGGCAGTCTTTCCGAATGAAAGCGCGGCCACATTCATGACATGAGCGAGGTTCTTCTTTTGTATGTGTCAACAAATGAAGTTTGAGAGATGGCTTGACAGAGAATCGTCGATCACAAGTAGGACACTTAAATGGTTTTTCTCCAGTGTGAAGAACAGAATGGCGCATAAGATCCTCTTTCCGTGTAAAAGGTTTACTGCAATGCTCACAAACAAAAGGTTTAAGTTTTATATGCACATACAACTGGTGCATCTGTAAACGAGCTTTTCTATTAAAGACTTTCCCACAATCCTCACACTTGAATCCATTTTCTCCAGTATGGTAAAACATATGTGCATTTAAACCACCAATTTGGATGAATTTTTTTCCACAGAATGTGCATGTATGGGGTCTGATTCCTGTATGAGTTCTCAAATGACGACTCAGAGTACCTTTCAAAGTAAATCTGAAATAAGGAAATATTACTTCAATTAATAAACATAATCAAGCATTTATAGTAAAAAAAAATAGAAGAGTTTATCAACGGTTGAAAGATTTATCAAAAAATTTGTAGGATTTAAATAATATTTAATATGGAACTTTCTAAAGGAAAAATAATAACTTCATATAAGAAAAAAAATATCAATAATTCTCTTCTTTAGATTAAATTTCAAAGCTAATCACTAAACTGAAGAAACAAAATTAATAATGTTTAAAAAAATTAACCTGTACTGCTTTCTTATGAAATAAAATCAAGAAAACTAATCAAAATATGCAAAAATTTTTAATTTTTAAAGAAAAAAAACTTGAAGAATTATAATATAAATATAATTTTACTCTTTTATGGCTGATTTATTTCTTAAATTGAAAAAATGGACTTTTCATAAAAAAAGTCAAATATATAATCCTTTCATTATCTAAAAAAAATATTGATATACAAAATTTATCTTTGTTGCACTAGGATTTCCTAATTCTGCATAAATTTGATCCAATTATATAACCGAACAAAATAAAACATTCATATATGCTTCAAGACTTTACCAAAATCTTTTCAAATATATATTTTTTTCCATATAATATTATATACCTAATTATAAACAATACTATTTTTGTTTTAAAAATGAAGTTCAAGTATATTTATTGCAATAAATTAATGATGTTTTTTAATGAATGGTATTTTTAATAACATTGATTGCTATCTTCTATCTTTTATGATTTATTAATTCAATGATATTTTATTATCATGAAATATGTAAAATAAGTGTCATCTAAACAATATATCTACACATTTAAAATTTTGACACTTTATAGAATAAAAGACTCTATATAAATATGAACAAATTTTTTAAATCAAACATGGATAATTTAAAAACCATAAATAAATATTTTATTTCAACATTTATGATTTTTGTTAATGTAACAGTATAAAAATTATATGACAATTACTTCTGTTTTGAATGAATAATGTGCAAATGTATAACCAAATAAATGAAAACTGTCATAAAGTTGCTTGAATATTCATAGAATATTAAATTCTACTACGACTTTTTATAAATAGAGGGACTTATTAATAAATTGCAAAGACCTGTACGCCCTGTATATCGTAAATGAACAAAGAAGAAAAACAACATCCACTCTTCCAATTCATCTCAACAATCCCTTAGAATCATCTACAACAAAGAATATGGCTTATTACAAGTGATTATGAAATAAAAGTTACTCCTATGTGAACAAAACATGAATTTATATAACTTTTCATATAAGTTCCTTTCTTATAACAAAAAGTAGGAGAGGATTGGTTGGTTACTTCTATAATAACTTTTGGCCTATAGTAGTATTAGTTCACATTCAGGATATTCACTTTTATGTAGATTTCTAACTAAAAATTGGCATTTGTGGTGAAACTGAGCTGAACTCGTGAACTGAAGGCCAATGAACTAACCATATAATTAGCATTATTTAGGTTTAATACGTACCTTGTACTTTGACATTAAATAGTGAATAATCAATCAGGAATAAAGCTTTTTACTGTCCATAACATACAAACTTCTGGGTATCTCATAGATAGTGATGTATATATATAACTTGCAATGAATTAAATCCAGAAAACTAACAATCACCCACCATTGTCACCCAGTTAAAATTAGATAAATCTTCAAATACATATACACATAGAGAAAGAATTACAACATACATCTTCAATAGTTTAATAATGGCTAGAATGAAATCTGGGACCAACTATTTCAAAAAGTATCATCTAGCATTAGCATAGTATAAATCCACATATTTTGCACCACATTACTAGGTAGATATAACAAATGAAAACTTTTAAGTATCCTAAGCAGCCTTACTTTTTTTATTGTTACTTTTAAAACATCTGAACTTATTTGATGAAATAAGTTTGTTCAAAATAGATTACTGAAAACATCCAAAGTGGAAATTGATTCTACTGGATTGTCGAACTGAGATTAGAGCCATTGCTACCACTTAGCTTGGTGTTTTACAAGGAGAAAATCCACGCCTTGTATTAAACTATATATATATATAATTTATATTTACTTATAAAAAATCATAAAAGAGAAAACTAATTAATGATAAAACAAAATATCTTATTCAACCTATATTAAATAAAAATATTTTCTTTAAGAAATTTAAAAATAGGTCACTTAAATATGCAATAGAATTTATATTTTTAAACAGATAAAAAAATGTTGATATAGTGCTATTTAAGAAAAATCTTATGTGTTTTAAATATGAATATTTTTTTTATTTCAGCTTATATTTAGCAGCTGCCTCCTTAATTTCGGCTTAAATTTCTCATTTAGAACTTGAGAATCATACATATGATGTGGGCCACAGTTGCCTAGTTGGTTAGGGCATCTTCCTCTTTATCAGAAAGTGATGAGTTTGCATCCCAACTTAACAGAAGATCTGTTGTGTTTATTAAAGGTAACTGAATCATGTTAAACATGTCATGGTTGCTATGTCCTCCGAGTAAAATGATACTCCTGGAGGTGGTAGATAAAAAGTTCTGCTTGATTCCTGTAATTATAAATTATGAAAACTTCCTCTGAGCTGCTTCCACTAAGTGATAGAACTCAACTCTGGGCTAGATGTAGGGAAACATGCTAGTGCAACAACAAAAATGCTAAATTTTAACAAAATTAATTTTAATAAATATAACATTATATTTATATTTTAAGGACATACAATGAAAAATTTTATAAAAAGTAATTTTAAAGATAGTAAAAAAACTTGTGTTTATACAATAAATTGTAACTTATCATTCAAAATTTCAATAAATTATATGGACTATAAAATTAAATGCAAAACAAAAAATCTTTAGCCTATAATTAAATCATAAAAAATACACAATAAATTTTCAGCTAATGCTTATAAAATTTCAGAAATTGTTAAATATAAAATTTTATTCTAATATGGATTCTTATTAATTAAAAAAGAATTTTTTTTTATTTCTGTTTTTGAAAACTATGATAATTTTACAATTATATTTAACTGTATTTATTTAGATAAAAATCACATAAGCAAGGTTATGTAAGAGCCATGCATGGCATTGAGATTAGATATAAATTAAAAATTATATATTTTTCTTATTTATAAAATATATAAATCTTACCGTCTTCCACATTCATTGCATGAATAAGGTTTCTCTCCAGTATGTGTCATACGATGCTTGCTTAAAGCACCAGTTGAAGGGAATTTCTTTGGACAGAAGTCACAAGAAAAAGGTTTTTCCCCAGTATGTTTACGAATATGAATTGCAAGTAGAGATTGGCCATGAAATGCTTTGTCACAATAAGTACATTTGTGATTTTTTCTCCGATGTACTTCTCCAGTATGAGATCGTAAATGTTCGCGCAAGTTATCCTGAAAAATCAGAAACAATAAATACAATGTATTTTATCATTCAGACCAAAGTAGCTTCTAACTTTTTCAAAAGGAAAATTTTAGTTGTTTATATATTGAATACTTAGGTTATAAAAGCTTAAATTACATTTTGTTTAGTTATACATAAATTAGTTCCAGTATAATAGTTCAAATCTATTTCTGAAATTAATAATAATTTTACTTCTCATATCTTAATAAACAAACTTGTATGAAAAATTTTAGAACACTTTTCAGTTTTAATAAATATATATTTCAAAAATTATTTTTGTAAATTTGTTCTCTTTAAAGTAAAATATTTACTTCCACCTAGAAATTTTCTAGGTGGTGGATTTCCAAACTTAATATTTCAATATACATTAATTAATGTACCAATTATTAAATGATATATATGGTATGATATGAAGGTATTTAGTTTTTCTACAATATAAAGCAGTTGTTTCTTAAATAATAATTAAAGAGCAGAAGAATATTATTTAACACGCAGAAAAATTTTGATCCATCTTGATTTACATTAATTTATTCTCCAAGAATTAAGTAGTATGAAAAAATATAAAAAGAGAAGAAGCGAATTCCTATTTCCCCTCAAAGATCTAAAGAAAAAGTAATTTTTAAAAATTGATTTTTCATGGTAATGGGTGCAAATAACAATACTTTTAATTAAATTTCAGACTTAGATATGCTAAAACTAGAACTCAAATTTCAAAGTACATTTGCTGGAAAGAAAATTTCAGTTATGAATGCTTGACTTTAAATAATCTAAAGAGATCAGCCAATATACGTTATGCCAGTTAAGCTATTAAGGAAATGTGAAATTGACTAGACTTGTTTAATGAAAAAATAATAATAAAGTACTAAATTTGATTTTAAACATGGATTTAAAAAATTGTATAGTATTTCTGGAGGTCATTTTTAATACTGTTAAATATCTGTAAAAAATCAAATCAATTTTTCTAAAAAAAATACGAAGTACTTTTAGAAAAATTAATTTTTTAAAAAATATTCCTGACAAACTGTTAATAATGAAAATGAAATTAACAAAAAATGCAAGAAAAGAACTGAATATGCATATAATATTTGAAATATTCAAATGTATAAAAATTAATACAATTGAAGTTAATTGATTTTTCAGAATATTTTTAACTTCAATTGTATTATTTTTTATACATTTGACTATTTCAGACATTATAGCCATATTCAGTTCTTTTCTTGTTAATTTCATTTTCATTATTAATAAATGATTGTAAATTTTTTTTTGATAATATTATTTAAAAATTTAAGTAAAATGTTTTAAATGTGATAAGTTTTATATACAAATTCTTAAAAAGTGGATAAAAAAGCCACAAACTTATAATATTTTTTATATAAACTGATTAAAATCATGCAATGTAGAAATAAAAAATCCAGAAATAGGAGAAAATTTAAAAAAAAATTCATGTACCTTTCGAGTATATACTCTGTTGCATAATTCACATGGAAATGTTGGCATTGGCAGGCCAGAACATTTTGAAATTCGCAAATGTCTATCTAAATGGTATTTTCTACTGAAGGTTTTTTGACACACAGCACAAGTAAATGCAATCCCATCGGTTTCTTTGTTTAAATTGGTTTTTGAAGAGCTACTAGAACTTAATTCCGAATTTACATTTGCTTCTGAGCTTGATGTGGGTTCCTGTGAATCAGGATCAGTCTCACAGATCTCTAGAGTAGATTTCTGATCGTCATTTTCTTCCCTTTCTTCTTTTACTGGCTATTGTAAGAAATCAAGAATAAATCATAAATACACTTAAAAAGGAAAAATATAAGCACTGAATAAAATAAATTCTGGGCTGATTGTCTAAAGGAAAATCAATTTTTACTTCATTAGAATAATTCAATAAAACTAATTAAAAATTCAGGAAAAAGAAAAAAAATTAAAAAATTTTTTTTTTCCTTAGCTGTTTTACATAACTGTTTTTAAAATAAAATAAATATTTTGATCAATTATACAGAATAGAAAAAGTTAAAAAATAAGATTTAACTTAATGTAAATATATTCTCGTTTCTTTAAAGAACTATGTATAATATCATGGAACAAATTCTGTAATATCCATAATGATAATAAAACCTTTATTTGATTTCACATTCATTATGACTATATTTGTTTTTCCTAATTTGATCAATTTACAGTTTTTGGATTTTATTATACATCAATCCCAGACTCTTCAATTCAATGCCAAGTTAGGCAATTATGTTTCTCTCACCAAGTAGGAATTCGAATTCTTGCTAGAAAAAGTTGATTTTAAAGTCAAATAATTTCAACTTGATACTCTTCAATTTAGCTTTTTACAACACATTAGATGATATAAATCCAATTGAGAATATTTTTAATTTGAACTGAAGAAATTCCACAAAAGTTTGTAAGTGAGGTGCTGGAAAAAATTTCATTATTAAAATATCTTGAACACAAGGTTAACAAACCTGGAATAATTTTATTAATCACAATTCTTTGTATTTTTTTAGTTACTTTCGGAGATAAAGAAGAAATTTAATTTAAAAAATGTCTGGTATGAATCAATATGTCATAATATTTAGAAGTTATAGCCAACTACCTTTTTGTTTTTTTAATCAGAGATTAATTCAGCATTATCTGCTATTATATGAATCATGCATGGCAGATAAATTAGTTATATACTTATACAATACTTTCTTATATATAATTAAAAATTTTGTTAAAAAGAATCCCTTAATACCTCTTTCCAGTATTGATTCTTTACCTTGACATTGTCTTGATGCGAGAAGTTATCAAAGATTACATATTCTTTATGAATGATTTCCATTTATTATTACTTATTTATTTATTTTGATGATTAGAATGTCATGATATATGATAAAGATTAAAACAATCCAAAGATATGTATTTCAAATTGATATCACCAGAACACTTAAAAAAATGCTTCTAAGTCAAATTATTTTAAATAGAACTATAGTGCTCTACATTTTAATTTTCATGTTTTGTATGATATATTATTATTTAATAATATCTACTGTTATTTATGAATCTTATTTTTACAAGCAATTTAAATATGATAATGAAAAAGTAATTTAAATAGCAAAATTGTTACGAAGTATACATTTATAGCAAATAATCATAACATTTATAAAACAAAAAAATAAAAGAATAGACTTTATAAGGTAATTAATTCAGGTATAGCACTTTTAAACATCAATTAAAACTTAATCAAACTTATAACTAAATCTCATTTTGATTAAGGCTAATTCATTAATAAATTAAATTGCTAATACAATAAAACATTTTTCTTAACAATCATTTCTAAATTGTAACTGAATTTAGAAATGCATAAAGCTTAGGATTTTCCAGTACCAATGATAGTTACTGTATTTTCCTGTATATAATACACAGGGGCGTATTATCTGCATGAACTTCTTTTTGAGTAAAAGAAAACAAAGCATTGCATAATCCACAGCAGCATATAATCCATGGCAATTTTTTTTGGTGAATAGTCGAAAATATGTACTGCTGATAATATGAGCATCACATAAAATAAAAAACGCACAGTAGGATTAAAAATATAATAGACAGTACAGAAAAAAAATCCTTATTATGAAAAAGATCTGTCTGGATCCACCTCATTGCAAAGTATGATAAACTTGAGATGAAAGCACAAGATTAATTAAGAGCGATAATTTTGAGAAGACTCTTGTAAAACTTATCAATATATAGCTTCTAATAACTTTTAAAACGATGTTAGACATATTTAAAATATATATATATATTTGCTTCGTTAACATTTAAATGATAGAAATGGATTACTTACAAATTGCGTATTTTATACATCTTTCTTTTCTACCTTGAGTCTTTGTTTTTCACTTCACATTAACATGTTTCTCGCCATTTTTTTAAAATTTGTTTTCGCTATAACTTTTAATTTAAAATCTGCTGTGTAACCAAAATTTTTTTAAATTCCATATGATGATATACGAATTTGAATATTTTCAAAACGAAACAGCTCAAGTCAAGGCAAATTGTGAAATGACGTTAGCGAAATGCAACTGTAATACCTTTATGAGGAACTGAATTCGTTTTTGAATGTAATTGGACAAAGCTGATTATAGCTTAAATAACCCAGGTGTGTCTGTTATTTATGAAACGCAAACAGTATTTCTTTCAAAACATTTTTGTAAGCTTTTCTGATGAAGAATGTTTTTTATCAGATAATCTGTGGCGGTGTATAATACGCATATATTTTAAATTTGAAAAATATTTTGAAAGATAATACCTCAAATTTCACGAAAATTTAGACAAAAGTAAAGACCATAAAGTACATATGTTAAAAATAATGTAGTAACAAAAATGTTATACTTAATTTATCTCAAAACTATAAACTATTTCAATGCTAGAACTAATAGAACAACAGAAAATGAATTTTAATAGAACAGATAATGAACTTAATTTATGGATATAGCAACCATACTAATAACTCGATGAAAAACAGGGTATGACAATATATTTTTCAAAGCTCTACACTTAATATTATAGGTCTTTATTTTTTTTAATGGTCTTAAACGTATAAGTGTTTTTATTAGTAACATAAAAAATTAAATTCCTAAATTTTAAGTTTAACATAAAAACATAAAAATTTAATTTCTTTAATTTTTCACATATTTTAAATGAAAAAACGTTAAATGTTCATTTCTTTTTTACAGTAGAAATTTCAAAATTGTAAAAATTAGATGCTTAAATTCATGTTTTTAGAAAGATATGTCAATTTATCTTACAACTTTACAGAATCATTTAAAATTTTACAATAAATATTTCAAAATTAATAAGTCTATAAATTAAAAAAAAATTAATCTGAATTACTGTTTACTAACGTACTGTCAACAATACTGTCACTACTTACTCAAAAAGAGAAAGAGAATTCAAGATATGTTTTTCAAGAAAAATAAAGTAATTAAGAGAAAGATAAAATATAAAAGTCCTTTTTATGGTATGCAAAAAAAAAGATGAAATTAATATGTAAATGAAAAAAATCTTTTATTTTTCAGATTTCCTATAACCAAATTTATAATTGAAACTTCCATTGTAATCATGGAAAAATATATCAGTCAAATAAGAAAATAGTTAAATTATTTTTTATAAGCAGAAATGATTCCAATTTACAATTGAAATAGATTGTGAAGGAACTCAAGATTGTTTCTACAATTAAATTGAAATAATTTTTTGAAAGATTCCTCTTGAATCTAATTACTTCCATGGCAAAGAAAATCAATTTAAAAATAAAGTTATTTTAAATATCAAATGAACTAAACAAACTTACTTGAAGAGGCGTTAATATTTCAGGAGACATATTATCAGGTACTATAAGACAGTCATCAGCATTTGAATTTTCTACAGCAGTAGCAGTAGATGTGTTTTGCACTTCTAAAAGGTTTGAAGTATCAGGAAGAACATTAGAAATTTCAGACACAGATGTTGCCTGCTGGGCAGTCTCAAGACTAGGTTTAACAAATTCAGGTATTTCCTTTTCTTCCTTAACTAGATATTTTATAAATATATAAATTATATATTTTGTATACTATCACAAACATATTATATAACAATCACATAGTCAATAGCAACAACTTAGTCTCTACTAAAAAGATATCAAAATTTAATAAAATTCTAATAAAAATAATCATCTTATTAACGTTGAATTCAATTTAACAATCACTCAAGCTATAACAAAAAATAACACTTTTACACTATCTTTCATTGGAAATCCAATAACTTTTTTAAATAAATATTGTATTTTTAAGTTAATACAAGATGTGAGCATTTCAAAAAAAGAAAAGCATAACATTAGACAAATAAATACATTTTTTCTATAAAGAAATAGCAAAAAACGTTATAAAGGTTTTATGAGGAACTTTATAAAACTTAGAGAACTGTGAGATTAATATTTTTTTTAATAAATTCTGAATATTAAAAAAAGAAAGATTTGTAAATGAAAAAAAAGAGAGTTAAATAAATTATGAAATGGTAAAATACAAAAATGGCAAAATTGATAAAATATTCACTACATGTAAAAAACATTTATATGATTTTTAAATTTTTTTTTTTGCTCCCTTTATAATACTATACTACAATAGGTTATAACATCTTGATTTACTCAGCTAAAATGAAAATATTTTGAATTGTTTTGTACCACAAGCACAGTATAATTTCTATCAATTTGCTCAGAAAAGTGATTTTGAGTGAAAAGTATGTACATTGAAATTTGACTTATTCTAATTATAAAATAAATATTATGTATTATAATATTAAAAATAAACATTATAATATTAGAAGTTCAGAGCTTTAAATTCAACAATAAGAATTAATTCAATAATTATTATCTAAATTTTTTTTCACTAATTTCATTTCTGTACATATTGCAATAACAGTTGATATTTTAAATTTTCAGAAATTACATTGTACATATACTTCAGCCACAGCATAATTTAAAAATAGTTAACTTGTTAATAAATCTTCTATTTAAATTTTTACTAACCCAGAGAGAATCATAAGTATTAAAAATTGGAAAATACCTAAATAATTTGTAGCAGCAAGCAGAAGCATATTCAGAAACCTTAAATAAGATAACTGCTGTTCAAATATTTGACAATATTTACTTACAAACCACTATCAATTATATTAAGAGCAAGTAAGGAGCTTGTTAATCAGGCAACAGCAATCTATAGGATGCATGGTAGAATTGGCACACAGTACAAAGTTATCAAAACAAGTTAAATTGCCTAATCTCTTTTCTTAGAAATTTATTTTGTAATATAAAAAATATTTCTTTAATGTCAGAGGAAAATGTTATTATCATATTTTTATTACTTACAATTTTACAGGCTGTTTTTAATTTTTATGCATTTTCCCAATCACGCAAGAAATTAAAAACAGTCAAAATAAACTAAATGTAAGCAATAATACAGTAAGCTGAGAAGAAGATTACAAAAATTAACAATTTTTGAGTAATGTTTTGGCCTTTACATACAGTGTAAATTTTCAAGATTTTTGTAGATTAAGTGTAGATTTAAGATTTTTGTGTGATACTAGATTTTGAAACTCATGTATTTCCTCTTTGTTCATTCAATTCATACACCATCATTTATGTATCAAGTAAGATTTCAGTTATAGTTTGATGTATCCATGCACAATAAATTACTTTTAACTTTATGACAAGTTCTTAGTTTTAATGTAAAAATTTCTATTTTGTTGATTTAATTGTAATTCAAATCCACATAATTAGTCAAATGACCAATACAAATTAATTCATAATTTAAAAAAAAGGGAATCAAAACCAAATATATATAGATCGATTCATAAAACTTAAGTATCATTCAATGTGTGTCTGTTGATTGTCGAAAGCATATGTGGAATGTCAAATGCTTTTGACGATCAACAAACTTAATTAACTTAAAAAGTAATATCATGAATTCAAGATACGCTGTCTTCTGTGTGAACTAATGAAAAATAAATTACTCAAATAGAAAATTTATCTAAACAGAATTCTAGTTTATTATTACAAGAAACTGTTGGATTTAGTTTCTCTAGCTTAAAGTAGAAATAAATGTTATGCACATTGCAGTATCGGCATGGTTTTGTGATAAAGATTAAGTTTAGGATGAATTATACAATGATTTCTATCTAGAGCAACTAAGGAACAAGATATCATTTTCTCATATATAAATTATTTTAAAAGAAAATAAATATAAATAAAACCATTGTATTAGCTAGTGATGATACTCTAACAATAATTAGAAAGAAAGATGAATTCAAATTCTATGTCATGTCTATGTGGAAAAGGAATTTGTCACATTTCTGAAAAATCTCATTAGATATAAAGTATTAAACTTTTATTGTATAAAATACTAAGAAAATTTAATTGCCAAAGCAGCATCTAATTTCAGAGCACATCATTCTTTATTAATGCACAGGCCATTTAAATTGTTCTTGAAGAAATGCTAAGAAAATTTGCAGATTTTTCCTTATACAATCATGTCTACAAACTTTGTCAAATCTTGAATAAATTTAATTATCTATGGAAAAATTACTTAAAAGGAAATTTTTTTCAATATTTATTCAAATTGAATGATAAAGAATGGTTTAACAAATTAATGTTTCTGACTGATATTATTGAAGAACTGCCAAACATTCAATAAACAAAACTTGGAATTGTAAAGAAAAGGCCAAACGGCGGTAGAATTTTTTTCAATAAAGGAAAATCTTCATGACAAAATTAAATATACTTTCCAATATTAATACTAATGGCTAAAAATACTTCCTAAATAATAAAAAGATTGCATTATAAATCAACTGTAAATAAAAACCAATTTCAAACCTACATTGAAGCATTTAAAAAGGAATTTTCCAAATCCTCAAAAGATTTTGTAGCTTGCATACCTGAATTTAGTCTTCAGATGAGATTTAAAAGAAAATTTCGATTCAATTTCTCAATTTTATTAAATTAAATAAAGTGCAGGGACAAAGTTTGCAGTAAAATTTTTATTGAAGGAAAGCTTATAAATTGTAACTTGTTTTCTATTTTGATAAATACATTGGCCTTTCAAAGTTATTAAACAACCAGCTTTTTTAGCTTAATTTTGAAATCAATAAATGTGGGAAACATTAAATTTGGATGACATATATACAAAACATGTATGTAGCGACTGCAACTCAGTAGTTCATATAAGAAAAACACATAAATGATTTACAAAAAGTTCTGAAAAAGTCCATTTTTGGAAAAGAGAATAATCATAATTTTAGGTGGTAAAATGTCATCGAAACATAATAAAAAGGAGTTTTAATAAGGGATATACACACCTTTATTTTGAATGCATTGGCAACATTAACTTTCCATGCTGACTATTTAGTTGTTGGTTACCAAATTGAGAACAAAGATCAAACCTGGAATAAGCTGTTTTCCAACTTTCCTACAGACCTTGGAGGATTATTTATATAGCAACAGCCTATCTACCAAGATAATCTCCAGATCACTATTTGTAAGACTAAGTTGGCATTTACCCAAAATCAAGACCTTAAAGGTATTCCATAACTACAGTTTGACGAGGTTGTGGATTATATCCATCAGAATGAAATCATTGCCAATTACATCGGCATGTGGGCGGATATATGGATTAAGGATTTCATCATGATATTTCACATCAGTAACAGTTCCTCTCTGAACACATGCAGGCCAATGTGATCACTGAGTGAAATCTCTGCCTAAGTAACAACACAGCGGTAACTATGTCTTTCCAGTGTTGGATTGATTGTATCTTGTGCTTTGTTTACTCCAGATCAGCAAATATTTTGAGTCACTCTTTTGTGTAAATCAGGACTCGTCTATCAAGAGTGCAAAAGGCTATCACCGCTTGGTCCAAGAAATGTGTTTAATTGCTCAAGACAAGTGAGCCTTTCTCTCATTCGGTGAGGGATATACACAATTGGGTGCCTTGCATAAAGAAATGTAAGGTAACGACACCTTTGTACTGTACTAGCGGATTTCCTTCTCCCTGATGCTGCAGAGTGGTCTCCAACAAGTTGTGGCACAAAAATGCTTTTTCTTTTTCAGACCAAAAGAGCTATAAAATGATCTTCAGAAAGTGTTATAGCTTGTGGTCAGCCAGGAACATGTTTTCTGGACACAGAAGATTTGGTTTGATATTGACCCCTGAGATGGTGGACCATGCTGCAAGACATATTAAGGTGTCTAACATCATCACCCAATGACACTCACATTTCCATTCACCCAACACCTAAATGAATTAAGCAAACAGCTTCTCTCAGACATTGAAAGACCCAAATGACTACTGTCAATGAATCTGCAAATTGAAAATCAAAAAAAAAATATTCAGGAGGAATTACAAAAGACTGATGTTTGCATATTTTTTGCTCACTCATGTGTACCCATTCTTTTCTATAAAAAAAGTGGTAGGCAGAATTTTTTCATAAATTTACATAAGTTTGTTTTCATTATTTGCATAAATTAATTTTATTATTAGTATCACTTTTTTTATGCTGAGCTTCAAAAAACAAGTTGTTCTTTAACTTTTGTGGGCCAATGTATGTTTAACAGATAAACATGAACAATTTTAATTTATTAATTTTGAAGAATAGTTATAAATTTTGTTATTTATTTTCAAATAATAATTATATTTAAATCATGCATAATTAATATTAACTAAAATTTTAAATCTGTTAAATCTGTATCCTTTCCCCCTAATTTTTATACCTAAACTATGAATGCAATGTCATGGGAATATTATGGTTTCATTATTTCCTACTGTTTGATATCTTGAATCACATAGAACAATTGGTTTGTCTTACAATAATTACAAAGTTACTAATCTGTTATAAATCAATGAAAGAGAAAATATAAATATTTTTCTGCATATTAACATAAAAAAGCAATAATGTTGAATGATGAGAGTTTAAAAAAATAGTAAAAACCACATATTAAAACTGCTTATCAAGAAAATCAATATATTATATTGTTTCCAATTCAAAAGCAAATGCATAGGAATAATAAAACACTTTACTACTAGCTACATATAATTTTAAAGAAAAATGAAAATCTGGAACCAAGAGAAAAAAATAAAAAGAAAGGAAAATAAATAAATAGATTTTTCTATAAAAAATTATAAATTTTATTTAGAATAATACAAACCTTTGTATTATTTTACAAAGGTATGTGAAATATTAACATTGTTTATTGTACCAAGAGAAGTAAAATTATTTACTTTTAAAAGTTTTGAGTTTGAGTTGGTTGTCACCTGCTGTGACTTTTGCACACAACAACTAATTCAACTCAAGCTAACAATTTCAAGTGAAGTCTGAATCACTTCAAACATTCATAGCACTAGTGAGAATCAAACCTACAAATTTTTAAAATGAAAGCCAGAGTAGTAACTGCTCAGCTGTCAATTTTGCTTCAGAACAAGTTATTAATATTTGGAGAAGGACATGTAGAATAGAATTTTTTTCTATTAGATTCGTCTACTCATAAAAGTCAAAAACAAGTTGTTACATTTTTACACATCTTCTGTAAATGTAATTAGATAACTTTAACATTCATTCTAAAAGCAACCTTAGTAAAAAAAAAAAAAATCATGATAAATAAACTTTTAAAGCATAATTATATTGTTATCTTATTCCTTATGATCCAGAAGCAGGCTAGACCAAGTCCACATGCTCATGAATCTCCAATAAGTTATAAAGAGAACTGATAAAAAAATCAATCTTATCTAAACCAGCACAGGTGAATATGTGAAGAACAATTCTAAAGTTAAAGTTATTTAAAATATGTGTATAATAAAAACTAGAGAACTATGTTCTAAAAAATTTTTGGTTGAAGATTCCTTATCAAGAATGTGAACAATTATCTAATTGCAAATAATGGCAAAACCATTATAATTTGGTAAATTTGGATTTATTCAAACAACAATTAGCAAGAAAACATATGCCAATTTTTTTTAAATCTTTCAATTAAAAAAATATTTTGAAAGGTGTTTTGAATTTCATCTCGATTTAATTTAATAAAATTTTATTTAGTGTTTAGATAAGTTATATTAAAATTTTAAGTATAAGTGACTTCATATGGCATGCTATTAAATGTGCAAATAACAATGAATGTTTTAAATTGATTTCATAAGTTAAGCAAGGATTTATATGGAAAATAAATATTAATGTAAAAAAAATTTTTTTACAAACCTGATTGCCTTAGTATATAAAAATTATGATGTAATTCCTTAAAATTATGCTAGATAAATAGGAAAATATGAATCATAATATAAAAATGGTTAAATAAATTGCATTTTTACCTATTTCTGATGTTTCAAGATTATCACTCAAATCAACTACATCTTGCTGTTCACTGCTATTACTTTGCACAATTGGAGGTTCTTCTATAATTACATCTGGCAAATTAGAACTTATTTCACTTGATTTACAGGCCTGTGTTTCACTTACATTATTTTTAGAATCTGATGTTGTCTTTAACGACTCAGCATCACTAAGTAGCTTGCCTTTCTCCATTGACGAAGCTATATTTTTTCTTAAATTTGATGCAGACAATTTTATTTTGCTTTCTAATACTTTTGATGTTGTAGCTGCAGAGTTTTCACTAGTAAGCAAATCTTTGTTAGTTACTTTTGAGTTAGACAACAAAGACTGAACTTTATTAAACATTGAAAACTGCAGAACATCTTTTCCAGCATCATTATTATTAGTTGAATTCTCAATAGTCACTTCATTAATA
This sequence comes from Latrodectus geometricus, assembly GCA_026290005.1. NCBI lineage: Eukaryota > Metazoa > Arthropoda > Arachnida > Araneae > Theridiidae > Latrodectus > Latrodectus geometricus. The sequence goes on along the minus strand of JAPDSC010116939.1, from coordinate 39,316 downwards.
ATTTCTACATCTTCATTTTTTCTTCTCTTTTTGGCAGGAGATCCTTTATTGCAGTTCTCAATAATACGTTTTTCTTTTGTAATTATCTCAAGATCCTGATCATTTAAGTTGGAATTTTTTGTTGCAGGTGTGCTTTTTAAAGGTACACTAGGAATAGTTTCAAAATTATTGGAGGTGATAGAACGTTTTTTCTTAGAAGACAAATTCAAAGAGTTATCAATCGAACTATTTATATTTTGCTCAATCGATAGTTCCTTGGTTTGTTTTGATGCTTTTCTAGCACTTCGTGTTGAAGCTGCAATTGTTGCAGGAACCTTTACAATTTTTTTCTTTGATACTTCCTAAATCAGAAAATTGTACATTTTTTAAAATTTTATAAAAAGTATAAAAAATTGTTATGAACAAAATTTAAAACTATTTAACTGATAAAAAGATTATTATACTTTTTTTCTTAATTTAGTTTTAAAGCATGAGATTTGCAAATTTTAATCATTAATTTCTCAATTTTCAAAACATAACTTAAAAGATTCATAAAATAAATCTAAAAAATTAACCATTATTTTGCCAAATTTTGATGATCTAAATAGTTAATTACATAAGCAGCTACTGATTTCAAAGTAAAATATAAGAAATTTTTTAATTATCAAAATTAATTTAAACAAACACTACCTTTATGCATTTAGCAATTCCACAAGAGATCTGGTGTTTCTTAAGCAATAAATTTGTTGCAAATTCCTTTTTGCATTTATTGCAAAGAAACTGTTGGGTCTTTCGTCTTCTAACTCTTTCAGACAATGTTTTAGGTTTAGTGTCTGAAGGACTTGTTTTTTTCTTAGTTATAGATTTAGAAGTCGATTTAAGTTTAGAAGTAGATTTAATAGAAGCTTTAGTTTTAGCATTTGATTTAGTAGTTGACCTTGTTGATGTTTTAGAGACTGGAGAAGTTTTTGTAATGACAGGTGATGTTTTAACATCTGTTTTTAGAATAGGAGATGACCTTGATTTTCGAGTTGGTTTTATAGGCGTTCTAGCTTTGGGCTTTGGTTTAACACCTCGCTTTGGCCCCATCTTTTCTGCAATAAGAAATATTAAAAAATTATATTAGGAAAATGAACAATATGAAATTTGGAAAGAAAATAAGTAACATCAAAATAACAGGAAAAGCACAGCAAAAATGAGAAGGAGATATCAAATAAGTTTTTAGCCAAGAAATTTTTAAAATATATTATGTAATTTTTTAATAAAAAATTCTCAACTTTAAGATGGAGTAATTTAAGCAATAACTTTAATATGGAGACACAAAGCAAATGTTACTAAAAAGCTGTAAAACTAAATTTGCTGTTTTAAAAACAAGAGCTAAAAACTTTACTTCCAAGCAGTTTGTTTTCTTTCCGTACATGCATTTAACAATAATAACGATGATAATTTAAAAAAAGATTAGTCTACACAAACATTCCATCAATAACTGAAACTCATGATATTAATATCAGGACGATCTTGAATTTAATTCCTGACATGTTACCTGACATGTCTTTTTTTCCTGACATGTTATGAAAATTTTTTTAAATGTAAAGTTATTCATTTTAATGATATTGTTCAGTATTTGACTCTTGCTCAACCTTTATCTTTTTTAAATATAAAGTTATTCATTTTAATGATATTGTTCAGTACTTGACTCAAAGTAAGAAAAGCATTGGATGTTTTCTTCCAAATCAATACCATTGCTCAAAATATATGAAGTAAAAAATAAGATTTATACAGTTGTTCTACTTTGTGGTTACTTTAACACAAATTTTATTCTATATTTAGTTCACCATATAAAAAAAAGCTATATAAAATTAAAAATTCAAATTAATGATGGATTTTTTAAAAAAATTTTAACAGGAAGAAGAATACAGAAGTTTGGTTTATTTGCTGCTCTATGATCATTTTCTGTACTCAAGAACTAATTAGACATGATCTACTATTTAAATGAATTCAAAGTCATATCAAACATTTACATATGTGGTGAGATTTGAATCCCAAAAGCAAAGAGCTAAATGCTCACTTGCATACAAGAGCTAGTTACACTGAATCCTGTAATTTAAAGTGGATTCTAGGTCACTACAAACATTTACACAAGTGATATTTGAACCCACTAACTGTGTATGTGTTGAACTAAAGGCCAAAATGTTAACTATTTAGCAAGGAATGAGTGAAAGGAAACAATAATTATCTACTCAAGTGTTTGTTTATATTTACATTAAAAACAATTCTACTTCATGAAATTATGTTGAAGAGAAATAGAAATTGAAAAAATTTTGAACACTTAATAAACTATAATATAAATCATAAAATAAAATAGTAAATTAAAAAATATAATCCGGAAAATTTTGCACTAAAAAATTGTTTCAAAATAATTAGTCAAATGACAGATAAAATTTTTTTTTTTTTCAAAATGTCAAATAGGTGATAATTTTGAATAAGCATATTTTGATTTTTTCATTGCTTTAGATTAATAATAAAAACTAGCAGTTAGTTTTTTTTTTTTTTTTTATCATTTTCAATATAATGGACAGTCGATTCTTAATATTTTCTAGAAAATACTTTATTATTAGATTTTTTTCATAAAAAGTTACTACATTCCTCCCAAAAAACACAACAAACAAATATGATTTCTTAGGAAAAAATAAAATTTAATTACATTATTATTAAGATCAAATATTTTTTTTCTTTAAATAATTTACTGATATTCTTTTTTAAAATCAGAATCAAGAGGGTAAAAATGACAATAAATATAAATATATATATATAAATTGCTTAGTTTATTTCTTGGTCATTTCTATTTGAAGCATTAATTGTAGCATTGATATTATTTGCAGCAGTTTTAATAATCAAAAAAAAAAAAAAAAAAACTGCTTTCTTAAAATACATAAACTAAAATAAGGATAAATAGATAAAGTCTGACTGATTTCCAAAAGTAAAACAAATATAAGTTCTAAATGAAATAATTTAAAGCATGCTGTTAAGCATCGTTTATAAAATATTTGCAGAAATATGGTGATTTATTCAAAATTAATAACAGTACTGAATATGATTATATACAATGAAATAAAAGTAAAAATATTATTTTCATGATGTAATAAATTTATTAACTATAATGATGACAGGTTAGGAATAAGAATCCACTAAATAACCTTCGTAATTGTGATAATTTTTTTTCAAATTAATTATGAATAAAAGTAAACATACTATTTATATATAATTGTTCAACATACAAGAATTGGGAAAAAAGTGTAGTACTGGAAAAACAACAAGTGAAATGTTAAAATGAATACAGCAACACAAAATTAACCCTGTAAATGACGCTCTACCTTGAGACAAATCAAATATGGCTTTTATTTATCTCGGGTCTATAATGATTACACTGCTTGTACCGGCAGCTTAAAATAGAAAGATCAACTTTATGATTTCGCCACCAGGGTGGTCGACCACTTCAGATTTTACAGGTTAGCTAAACTAATATAATTGAAGTCAATTTATAAATAGCAAAGTGTAATACATTAATTAAATATCAAATATCCACAAATAAAAAAAAATCGGTGTTTACATAGAATTAGGCTTAGGGCGAAATGATATTGCTTTCCTTAAAAGTGAATGGAAATGATAACGGATAATTTAAAAAACATATTCAATATAAAAAATATTGCCAATTCAATTCAATCACAAATACAATTTTATCTATATTGAATTACTGGAAATAATAATGCATATGCAGAAAAAGTAGTAATCTAATAAAGAAAATGGTACTATTCGTATTAGATGATTAATTCATCGAAGGTCACCCGAAAACTGTTGATTACGTACATTTTAATGAATTTTATATCTATTAATGGGTGCAATATGGAAATTCAAAAATAGGTATGCTAATTTATGTGTTGACTTATCACTTGTTCATGATTCACAATGGCTAAATAATAGGAAATATCTAATGGAATTAAATCGGCAAAAATGGGCAGCACAAAACAATCATTACTTAGAGGGAAATGTAAAGGTAAAAGATATGAAATTGAAAGAACACTCCAGAAGAATATTAACGCCTTATAGTATTTTAATTGCTATTAAACAAACAGTTCAATAGTCCGTAACTTAAATGATTGAGGGTCAAATTATAAGATGTTTGATTATGCTTAAGAGCTTCGATAAGCAGAAAAGACAGTCTAAAGCATGTTGAAATAATAATAAATAATTGCTCTGGTGATCAAAACTTAATAAACTTTTTTTTGTCATAACTATAAGCGAAATTATCAGAGATATGAAATTCAGCTATGAGAAACAGAATTCTGTACATAAATAATGACGAAAGTGTATAGTCGCAGAAAAATGAATACAATACATTCAATAGGAAATCAAACAAAAGGGTTTCATTGAATTCACAAAAGCGTTACACATGATTGTCAGTTCAAGAGGAAGAAAAGCAGATATTATTTTGTTGGAGACATGCCTTCCTCTTGCTGCAATGACAACTTTGCATCTTCTCTGCATTCTTAACACCTGATTGTCTAGAAGCTCTTAAAGTGAAAGTGTTGATTCCTCAATCAGATTCTGTTTCAGTTGTTAGGTGTTCCCTGGAGGGAATCAACGTTTTGTAAAGTATCCCACACATGTTCAATTAAATCAGGAGAATATGCTAACCAATCCATTAGATTGATATCTTTCTTTCCCAGTAACTACTGAACAATAAGAGTTTGGTGTTACCTGGTATTGTCATGCATAAAAATGAAGTCTGTTCTTATGGCACTCAAAGAAGACGCTCATAAGAAAAGATCATTTCTTTACAATACCGATCTCTGATTACAAAACCTCTATCTAAAAGTGGAACTCAGTCGCTCTTTCAAAATAATGTCTTACCAGATGATAACTCTAGGACTACTGTAATGGTCTCTTTCCGTGATATTATTGGAATGAAAAATCATGACTCGATCCCTATCCAAATCAACTGAACTTGAGAATCATTTATAGCACTGCAACAATTTTCATCAGAAAGGTGAGCATGACTCCATTGAGAAGATGTTCAGTTTTTGTTCTCCTTACATCATACGAAATAGTGACGCAAATTCTCAATTTTCAAGGGCATGCAACGTCAGGATGGAAGCCTTATAAGCCATTTTCGTGAAGGCATCAGGACACAGTAAACCGTCAGGGCCGGCGCTAGCAGCTTTGCCACCCCGGGCAAAGAGGTAAAATGCCACCCCATATAACAAAAATTAAAAGAGATAACCTAAGCCCTTTCCATGATTAATGGTAAAATAAAACGAGTAAAAAAATTTCAATCATCAGCAATGTTGAAGTTTTGATTTGCAAAAAAATACTAATTTATTTATTTATGTTTTTGGCACTAAATTAAAATTAGGGTTGCGGAGAAAAAAGGAAAGAGTCATTTCTGGTGCATAATTATAAAATACAAAACAGATATTTAAAAAAAATAAAATAAATTATAAAACCACTAAATATTAAAACTTTATTACGTATTAAAAATACATTTAATCCGATAGGTGAAATTAAAAGTGTTTTTTTCTCACTTTTAATTCTGAAAATTGTTTTATAATTTCTTTAACATTAATTTTTTCGGCCAGGTCATGTTCGACGGCTATTGTTGTTAAACCGTTTAGTCGATCCTCGGTAGTTGTGGAGCGTAAAAAATTGTTAATTAATTTTAATTTGGAGAAACTCCTTTCTCCACTTGCCACACTTATTGGGAGAGTCAGCAATATTCTTAAAACTGTACCAAGATTGGGAGCAAAATCCAGGTTCGATATGAATTTTAAAATCTCAACTGGACTTTCTTTTTTATTTAGCAAAGCCAAAACAGCTACTATCTCGTCTGCCAAGTCAAGCGCGTTTATATCGTATGAATTCCCATTAGTCAACACCTGTTTCTAAATCTTTACAATACTTTATAATGTTGAGGAATATCTTTTAAATCAGAAATTTTGTATAAAAGTTGGAAATAGTTGCTGTGGGTACTGATCAAATCAAACCTGGATTCAAGTTCATTGATAGCTTTATCTAATGTAAAAAAATAAAATTCTGCCTTATATTTCAAAGCAGGATCTTCTATTGGATCTTTTGCCTCATAGTCGAAATTAACATTCCTTCTTCGAACTCTGACGTGGCTGGGTGAGCTCAAAATTAGCTGGTATGTCAATTTCGTCTGCGAGTTCTCGAGCATCGCAAAGCATTTCACAAGCTCTGTCCTATCTAAGATCCTTGAAAAAATCATTACATTTTTTTAAGAGCTCCATAGCAGATGGTAAATCGTAGTCTTTTGTCTGGAAGAGCTTACTTATAGGATTGATACAATTTAAGATTTAGTATTGCAAATTACAATGCAGCATAAGAATTTAAATTGTTTAACACAACTTAATAGTCCAGAAGCCTCAACTCTTATAGAGTTGTCAACCTCCGAGTTATTACAAACAGCAAGTAAAGCCTCGTATATCCCTCCTAATTGATACCTTAGTGGTTTTAATGCATTTATTCGGCTTTCCGAACGAGTATCACTTAGAGGTTTCAAAGTAAGTCCGGAAACATATTTTAATAATATGGTTCATCGAAAAGTTGATGAGGAAAAAAACAGATATATTTTTTGGACTATATTAAAAAAATTGGCGGCTTCGAAGGATTCTTTTGCCACGTCATTAACTACCAAGTTTAATGAGTGGCTGCTACATGGAAGGTAAAATGCTCTTGGATTTAACGCATTTATTCTAGATTGTACTCCCGATTTACTGCCTCTCATGTTGGCCCTATTATCGTAAGCCTGTCTCCTCATATCCCGCAAATTCAATCCCAATGTTTCAAGTCTTTTAAGTTTTAGAGCTGAAAATTCATATCCAGTTGATCTTTCAACCGGAAGAAAGCCTAAAAAGCTTTCATTAATTTTAATGGAAATCTCCTTGGGATTGGACTTGTCAATGGATCTATGAACCTTACTAAAACTGTCATTTGCTCGATCTTGCTGATATCAGGAGTGCAATCTAGAATTATTGAATAATATTTAGCTTTTTTAATATCAGTAATAATATGAGATGTTATATTTTCAGCTAAAAGAATAATCAATTCAATTTGAATTTCTTTTCCGAGATAGTGCACTTTAGCTTCTTCTTTTTTAAACACTGTGGATATGCTCTTCCATTACTGGATAAAACTGAGCAAGTAATTGAATTATTTGTAAAAATTTACCGTTACCGAAATCGTAAAGTTTGTCACTTATACCTCGGAGGGCTAAACAATTTTTAGCAAGCATTTTTATTGTTGAAACAATTCGTAGAAGCACCTCGCACCAATAATTTATTTCTGCGGTAATAAGTCTTTGTGAATGACTGTCAATCGTTTTAGAGTACTGTATTCTATGACTTAATTCAATCCAAGACTTTTGACTTTCGATATGTTTATTAGAGGTTACATTTTGATTTAAAGTCTTTGCGAGGTGCTTCCAATCTTTAAAACCTCAATAGAAAGGGAACTTAAAGTAGAACCAATAAGTTTGTAACAAAAGCAATAAACACAGTCTTTAGTAGTTGAATAAACTAACCAGATACGCATGACTTTTTCACCATTTTTCATATTTCTCAAATAATGAAGAGCGCTAAATCTTCGACCGTCTTGTCAAAAATTTTGTTCGCCCTGTATCTTCGAAACAAATTTTTGCTGTATGTTTAAAAAACACACTGTACACACTGTATATATACAGGGTGTTAGGGGTTTGATTTCAAATATCTTAATGCATAAAAATATGATTCATTTAAAAAAAAAGTTTAGTATATCATGGGTCAAAACTCAATTATTTTAAAAAGAGAAAATGTTAAAAGTTTGAGAAATTTAATTTAAGGGCCAATTTGCCTCCCCCTAAGGTTACCGCCCCGGGCAGGGGCCCGGCTTGCCCACCCCTAGCGCCGGCTTTGAAACCGTATCACTTGCAGCCATCCTTCTATACTTGCAGCTGTGAAGCAATGGTGTTTGGTGACTGGTTTCAGGTTCTTTTCGCCTGCAGCATAATATATCTACAGTTGTTTTTGTTGTACTGTAATTGTTTTTCTAGGCAACCACACTAACAGCTGTACCTAGGGTTACCTTAGAAGGCTTTCCAAAGGTGCGATTGGGAACTTCTGTTAATTCTGAGCTCTTTAGGTCATACTTCTCACTTTCTCTAGCTGTCCGATAATTCTCCCATAATAATATACATTGGCCATGCGATAAAATAAACCGCAACCAAAATAAACGCTACAATTCGACCTTTATCAAAGTCAGAAACGTGCTGGTACGCATTTCTCCTTCTTACACGAGGCATCACAACAACTTTTCACCAGGCAACAACGTTCAAATGCAATTTGTGTATAAGGAACCGGCTGAACAATTTCCTCATTTAAACACAATGTAAGTGTCGCTACTGGCGCCTGCTTTGTCTGAATGCGCTGAAAAGCTAATCATTTGCATATCACAGCACCTTCTTCCTTTCGTATAAATTTCACGTCTGTAGCATGTCGCCTTCTTGGTGTAGCAATTTTAATGGCCAGTAGTGTATTACACTATTCTTTTCGCTAGGGATTATCTACTTTGCTCAAATTTCGTTCATTAATCATATAATGCTACACACAATTTGTCACTTCTATATTATGAGGAAAACTGTAAATATTTCTATGCAAGTTTTATATTTCTATCTTATTATTTGTTTTAGTGTGCTATTATCCTTTAATTTATAAAAAATATTGTCTAAATAACGATTTTTCCCTTCCTTCATTGCTCTGCCTTTTTAAATAGCGCCCAGCTCTGAAAATAGCAGTTTTCAGAGCTGGAAATAAGTCTATAAAATCTAAGATAATTTGGCAATATTTGGCGACATTTTTTTCAACAACTTGGTGACAATTTGGGTATGTAACATAAATCAACATGATTGAAGTTTTATGTCGATAAAACCAATAAGCTGAATTACTATAGACTCACTATAGGATTTTCTGGAAACCTCTTGAAAGGAGTGTTCTAGGATCCACTAAAAGTGTTAACATTGGCCACAATCAAGTGGTGACTGGGATGAAAGTTAGTCGAAAGCACAAGGAATTATATACCTGAGTATACAATTCTGAAAGTTTCTTTGTTTTGTTTTTGTAATATAGAAACTGTATCTTTTTTAAACTGCGTAAAAGCTTCAAACTGAAGTTTTTGTAGTCAATTTGTAATTGAGAGACCAGAGAATAAATAATTTGTTTAAAAGCAATTTATATTCTTTATTTCTGTATCATCATCCTCTCGTCGTCACGACAAAAAAAAAAAAAAAAAAAAAAAAAAAAAAAACCCTTTATATAAACTGGGTGTTGTAAAAATTTGGAAAAAAAAATTAAAAAATTGAATTATTCTTAAGCAATTAACATAAAATTGATAATGGAACTTATGGAAGTTGGAAGAGATAAACCCAGCTGGAAAGAAGTAGTGCCTTATAAAAAAGCCGGGCATCCCAGCATTTTTATAAGGCACTAATTAAGCAGGAAATCCCTGCACCTGAGAAACGGCGTATATCATTGGTGATAATCTGATGGCAACTTTTAGTACTACGATCCAGAGTATCAAGTGCGTTGGATTATCTTAATAGTAGTCTAACTGTAGAGGATTTTTTGGAACAATGAAGACAGTGAATAGGGCAAGAGGAAGGTTTTTCTAGTATAATGTAAAATTGATGTGGAAAAATGTATAAGTCTTATATCGAATGTTCCTTACGCAAGGATCCTTTTTGAGGTAAAGACGTCGTGACGAAGGACGGATGCAAAAATATATTATGTCAGAGATTCATTTGATAAAATTAAATTGGACATTTTAGGCTTATTTCGTCAAACCTACAAATGCAATAAATGCATCTTATCGTCATAGACTACTTCAGCAAGTGCCTAGTAAGTGTATTTAATTCTGATCAAGAACTTATCACTATCACAGAAATTCTAGTAGAAAATTGGATTGTCAGATTTGGTGTACCTTTAATCGTTCACTGTGACCAAGGTGATAAAAAATAACAAATTTCAATTCAGCCCCTTTCAGAGTACTGCGTGAATTTCTCTGTGTTGAGAAACTTCGTAAGATACCTCTCCATCTTCAATCGGGTTGAATGATAAAGAGGTTTAATCGGTTATATGTTATAGAACAGATATAATGCATGTTATGAAATTTTAAATATTTATCTGTTAATATTTTCTCATTATGTTTTACATAATTTCTCATTATGTTCCACGTAATTCTCGTAAAGTTAATTTTAGAAAAAATTTATTAAAATGCAATTATTAGTTGATAAAATGTATAGTTTATTGATCCCATATCATGTTATATGAATAAAATGCTATACTATTAATAAATTAAATAATAATTAATTATAAATTGTTTTAAATTATTCAAAAGTTTTATTTTATGTAATATAATAATTATTTTTTTTTATTGGATATTGAGAGTTTTTAAGGGAATATTTTATAAATGGATGAAAAAATGAGATAAAATCACAAACGAATATCATATGAAATGAGTACAAAAGTAGATTTTAAAAAACTTTTCATATATTAT
>JAPDSC010116939.1:0-28635 GCA_026290005.1 Latrodectus geometricus | reverse complement strand
TATATATATATATATATATATATATATGTAATGTTGTTTTTAACTTTAATTTTTAGTTTAAATAAGAATAATGTTTTTAGTTTTTAAATACTATATTTTGTATTATTAATTGATATTTTTAAATATCATGCTTTTTTCTTAGAAATCTTGTTTTACTGCAAATGTAAGTAAAGTTTCTCCCACGGGTATGCACACAGAATATGTTAATTCATTTTTTACGTAGAAATTTTAATCATAACCTTTAAATTCAATCACTTGAAAATGCCTTTTAATTGAAGAACGTTCCGGAGGATTATAAAGATGAGATTTTGTTGAATATTTTAAAGGAAAAAGCTACCAATTTGGTAGTTCATATGATGGGAAGGATTCGGCATAGTATTTGAAGGTGAAGAAGACAGTTTTAAAATAGTTTCAGAGTTCTCCCTATGACCTTTCAAATAGCTTTCTCCCAGTTCAAAAGCTTAGGGACGAAACATGTTTAATTTGCATTGTGACTGAGTACAATTTTTAACTATTATCAGTTGCGGGAGGTTAGGATTTTTAAAAGTCTATGTTAGTTAGTGGTTTCAGATAAACTATTTTACTCGTTTGCCAGTGAACTAAGTGTGTGTATCATAATCGTGAAAAAAAATGGACAAAAAAGTGGTAGTCTCCACGACATGCTTAACTGTCTCGATATTTATGTGTCATCGTGTGGGAGTTGCAAGACGGAGAATGGGTCCTAAACTCGTGGAACGAAGCGTATAAAAGTGTTATGTTTTATGGATCGAAGTATATTTCTAAGGCCTTTGTGTCTAAAGTAAAACCTCCAAAATGCGTTATGAGAAAAATTAATTCTCATTATCTGAATTAGTGTTTCGAATTTAAAAAGCTCATGTAAAGAAAGAATTAATGTTATTTAAGAAAATTTGTTTTGTGCAACAATTGTTTTTCTCAAAAATCTCCTCATGTTAATCTAACTTAAATTTAAAAAAAAAAAAAAAAAAAAAAAAAAACATTTTTTTATATTTTACAAAATTTTTTGATGATGATTGACCTGTAGTATGGTTAATGAAAATCATGTACAGCAAAAAGCAATAATTTTGAAATCTAGAGCCAAAATCACTGCACCATTTTGAAATTAGTTTTTGGCCCAAAGGAAAATAAACATAATCAGATAAAAGTAAAATCGTTTGCTGCGACTAATGCTAAAGATGAAGGTTCTAAATTTACTTTGCTAAGTACCGCTGAGATACAAGTGGCATATAAGTGTGGAGGTTATTACGCTGCACGATCCCTACTAGATGACAGATATAGTCACAATTTTTGGATGGATGCTTTAATAAAAGCCAAAAAATTTATTTGGGATAGTAGCTATGAACAAGTGATAGAACTGTTAATTGTTACAAACATAACGTATTTTGCTCCTCATACAGCATTTTAAAATAAGTCGTCTGAAATCAGAAAACAAAGTTGGCAGAGCAAAATTTAAATGAAAGAGGGGATGTGGATATATTATCAGGGCTCCAATGTCCTTGTGCTCTAAAAACCTGGCAGGCTGAAATCCTGGGTTCAGAGTTGATTCATTGTCATTAAAAATTGAGCACTTGTTTCTGTTTGTGATGCTACAACAGTTTTTTCATGGATTTGATCATCGTATAGTTCGTACAAGGTGTTTATGGTGAACAGAATGTCAAGAATACAAGAGTTGTCCAAAACTTACGTTTAGAACTATGTCAGCTAAAATAATTATCCTCCGATTTTGTATTTGGTAGTCTTTAGCCTGATAATTACAGAACCTTTCTCTTTAATGGAAGGGTACAATATTTATTGGTAAGAACGAGTTAACTGATGAATCTTAAAAGGTACCTAGTGATGACGAGAAATAATGAGAATTAAAATTTTTTTGTCAGGATAAGGTTAAGGGAAGTTTAAGGCTTCACAATTTCATCCATGATTGAATTTTCAATATAACTAATTCTTATTTAAAGCTAATTAAACTATTCGCATTTTTGTTTAGATTTTTTGATATTTGTAAAGGCAGAGTTTACACACACACACCAAGCAAATAAACATGAAAGAGCCAAGAAGTTTGTTTCAAGTATATTGCAGTCCCAACACTTCTGTAAAGAGTTAAAGCTTTTAGTTGATAAAAGGTCTTCAAGAGATTTAAATCTCAGTAGTTCAGTTTTTTTCTAAATTATGAAAGTCTCATTCATGTTGGGTTATGAATCAGGAAATCTGACCAACCCTTTGATGCAAAACACCCTTTCTTGCTGCCAAAAGATCACACGTTGACAGGAATCATTTTTATGTATTTTCATCTTAGAAATTTACTTTGCAGGCCCCAAACATTATTACATAGTGCATGTCAAGAGTATTGGGCTTTAGGCTACCGGATCATGGCAAGGCTCATATGCTTTATGGGAAGACAAGAGAAAACAGTCAGATCATTGTACCCTTTCCAAAAGATAAAATAAAAGTGAGCCAGCCATTTCCAAAAACTGCATTATATCTGTGTTTTAGTTATTTTTTTTTATAAAGTTTGAAAATCAGATTAAAAGATGTATACCAAAAGGTTTTTGTTTCCATGTTTGAGTGTTTAGTCAAATATGCAATACACATCTTGAAGTATTAAGTGGCTTAACAGGTGATGCATTGATTTCGTTTTTAAAAAGATCTATAAGTCGAAAAGGTTTACTCTCATTATTACTTTCAGACAATGCTAATAACTTTTGTATAGCTACGTTGGAGATAAAAAAAAAATGTCCTCCACTTATTCAAACAAAAACCAGAGAGTGGCTATTTTTCTTAGGAAATTTCGTGGGGCTTTATTACTCCTTATCTCCTAATTTTGGAGGATTGATAGAAGAGCAGAAAAAAATTTAAATACCATTTAAAACATTGTATAGGAAAACATAAACTTAGCCTTGAGAAGTTTCTTACAATAACTACTCAAATAGAGGCCATGTAAAACAGTCACTCTTTAACCCCAATGTCCTGCGATTAGGATGATGTTTCGACTTTGGCAGGTAGTCATTATTTGTTTAGTATACCATTGGATATCTGCTTCAACTTGATGTCTTAGAAATTCCAAAATACCATTTGACCCGTAGGTAACTTTTTAGCAAATTGCATCAAACTATATATTAGAAATGGTCCCAAATTTACTTGCCAATTTACAACAGCAAACAACAAAGAAGTATCTAAATATCAGATTGAAGTGATAACTCAGCTCCAGATATTGTTTTATTAAGAAATATGGGTTGCTTTTACATATTAGAAAAATTGGTAGAATTAACAGGTTACTCCTGAAAGAGATGACAAGGTGAGAGTTGTCGAAGTAAGAACAGCAACGGGAACTTATAAAATGTATATTTGTATGTATGTATTCGTAGTAACAAAAGAGTAAAATTGTGATTTTTCTTCTTTTCTGAGAGTATATATCGTCGTTGCATGAATTTTGTTATCCTTAAATCTCTGTTTCAAGGGGGCGTGTAATAGCAAGTTAACTTAAAAAAAATGAAATGAATAATTTATGTTTTTATTATTGTAATTTATTTTCTTGCTGTTGATGCTTTGATTTGTTTTAATAAAAAATAATAAGTGGAATTTCGCCTTTGTGAATTATGCGCATCATTAAAAATATCACCATGGAATGCTCCATTTCATGGAATGTTTAGTAATTAATATAAAAAAAAAGTTAAATGTTGGCAATGCAGGACAGCTACTGGCAATATTAGGGATGGCACATAGTTACTTTTCTTGTACCTGGTACGTACTGATTACAGTTACTTTTAAAGTAACAAGTATTTTACCGATTACATTTTGTACTTGTTACATTTAATGTACTGCCATCTATTGGATTAAAAAACACTTACAAAGTTTTCATTAATTTACTAAATAAATTTATTAAAAATTAAATTAATACTAAATGAACTAATAATTAATAAAAATAAACTATTAAATATATAATATTTAATGTAATTTTATAAATTAATTATTATAATTAGCATTAATTTAAATTATTACCATTTATAAATAAATATTAACTTAAATAATAGGTGTTTATGTGATAATCTATAAGGAAAATAATTTTTATGTGGCTTACATTTCATTAGTTGCAATTTTATGTGTTCAAGAATCAATATTAATAATATTATATACAAATTTATTTCATGACGTTGTGTATATACACCTTTATAATATCTACCATTTTCAGTTGTAAACGGTAATTAATAATTCTTTGCCATATTAAACAATACTCTTACTTTTAAAATCTATGAAGACAGTTTATAATATATTTAAAAACAAAAGTTTGTGAATAATACAAATATCTAACTGCTTATCAGTGGAAAAGATTTTGAAATTATAATTGTGTTCATCATCTTCAATATTATATTATTGAATAAAAAAAATGCAAAATAATTATTACATATTTTTACTATCGCCATTATGGAAAGATATTATTAATATGTGGAAAGTATCTCACTTAAAAGTAGAGGATGAAATCTTTTCTTATATTTTAAAAGATATCAATAAAAAATTCTTTTTCTTTGAATTTTTATGCGAAAAAGAGTTGCTAAAATTGAAACTCATTCGTTTTCGTTTAGTATTGACTTCTTAAAATTTTCATATTATTATAGACCTTCTACTATAATATATTTTATTTTAATACTATAATGTATACATTTATTTAATTTTTCTTCCCACAAATTTTGTCAAATGTTGCTTGATTTTTAATTGACTTAAACTATAAAAACAATTTAATATAATTTGTTTAATAAGGTATTAAATTGTATGCATTCTCAAAATGGAAAAATAAAGAAGAGGAATATAAAACATATTAAACTTCTGATAAATTTAGTATGAGCAATTCATATATATAACATAATTTTTTTATTATTTAAATTATAAAAATATTTAATTAAAAAATAAATAATAAAATGTAAAATTTTAATTTTAGGAATCCAGAAAATAAAAAAATACATAATTTCTTATTTGAAAATTATATATAAAACAATTTAAATTTCCCGAAAGATTTCTCCTCAGTTCTTTATTTCTTTATGAAGGAAATTGTTAAATTTCTTTTGATAATTTTTTTAAATTTTTCGGTTGATGCATTTCATTCTTGAGCATATAAATGAGCTTTCACCTTAATTTAAAAATAAAACCAATAAATTTTCTTCCTTTTATTGAACATAAAAGTTATATAATATTTCATAAAATTAATTTTTTCGGTGATTTCTAAGAGGCCATGAGATCTAATTTATTTAATCCGAAGTCTCATTACTCATCAAGCAATTAATTAAGGCACGTTGATTTTTTCATGGTTGCCTAAACCAAATTATATGCAATGATATATTACAATATATTTAAGAAAAATACTTCCTGTTATTTAAAATAAAAAAATAAATATATTTCTTTCTAAACATTTTTATCTTCGTCTATAATTATTCTCTTAGTATATATATATATATATATATATATATATATATATATATATATATATGGTATGCAAAAGATTTCATAAATAAAAAAAAAATTATCTATGTTTCAGTAAAAATCTAAAGGTTTTCTATTTTTATTAGTTGTAAAAACTATTTTCGTCAAAAAATTTATAGGAAAGAGTATTTAATTAATCATAACAATAGAAGCTTTTCATCGATATACGATTTAGCTTAAATAACGTGCAGAAAATATACGTAAGAACATTATAAAAATACATGAAATAAATAAAACACTGATATGGGTATAATCATACATCTTACTTAACATTCATTTAAATATTCACAAAATGCTTAATACAAACACAACAATTTATTTTTATAATAAGGACAACTAAATATAAGAAGATAATTATCACAAACACAGATTTAATTGTACTAAGCATGCTCAAAATTGTGAAAAACTATTCAAACAAAAAATCACTTATATTTATATACGCGTATATATTAAATTTTAGTTTTTTTTTTTAAATTCCTAAAGACAATAAATTTATTTCACTGTTTTATAGTTAAAAATTCTATATTAATTTTAATAAAATTTTCTTACCTTCAGATTAAATTATTTCCGTCGAAGATCCCAAGTTTTAACTAAAAAGTGAAGGACTGAAATTTGTTGAAACTGTCGAAATTATTTATAAAATATAAATTTTTGCTTTATATTTGTTAAAGAAGTTTGAAAATGTGTTGATAAAATATGAAGAAAAATCAGATAATTTCTTCTGAAGTTAAGGAGCTCTGTGAAAAGTCGCTTCTAAGAAATAAATAAAATCTTTTTGCATTCCTTTTATACTCAAAAAGCTTAAACCTTAATGATAGGTTCCATTATAGTGTCATATAATATTCCTGAGAAAATGAAACTCCCCGTGAGAAAGTCTCCATTAATTGAGCCCTTGGTCAAAAAGTTATGTCCAGCAGGCTAACCTTCACAGTGGAAGATGGGATTTTCAGTTTAAGGTCGTAAAATAAAACGGAGAGTCCCATCCTTATTAAAATGCTCATTATAAAAATTTATGTCCAGCAGTAGACAGACCCCAACGGAAAAAGGGGAATTTTACGACCAAAAAATAGATAGGGTTCTTTATACTGTTGCTTTTCTAAAAATGAGATAGCATACATTGGTGGGAAAATTAAAATAGTTCTAGGAAATTTAAAGAAAACAATCAATTTTCAGAAAATTTGGCTAGTTTTAATTAAGCGTTATGATTAAGCTTCACATTTTTCCCATATTTAAGATTTATTATAATATTAATTTAAAAAGTTTCAATACTTAAAATTTAGTTTTTTTTTAAAAAAATAAATAACATTTTTTGTAATATATACTTGGAAATAAAATTTATTTGCTATTTCCCCTGTGTATTTTAGATTTGTAGCACATATTTCTTAAATATAAACCATTTATGTTCAATTATAACTTTATCATGACTTCGGTACTATATTTCAAACTGAAACTAATTACATTCTATTATTGAAAAATATTACATATTTTTCATATATTTAAGAAATTATTATATAAAATGCACTTCTTGATATTTATATTTTAATTCACAATTTTGGTATAAAGTAACGATTCTATAAGAATATAAAGAAATAACATGTAATTTGTAAGGAATATGATTAAACATTTTTATCAAGATCTGTAAACTAAACCAAAAATGTAAGTGTTTTAATAGCTAGATATAAAACTTTACATTTTTTTCTTTTCTTTTTCTTCAATAACTATGGTAACAAAATTCATAAAATTTCCAATCATGAAAATTTTGATTTAATAATATTTCAAATACTTTGTCTTATGAACAAAGCATATCTGGAAATTTGATTTATTAGGGGCTCATTCAAACAGCTGGTGGTTTTTCAAATATTTAAATTATATTATACATACATATTTACATTTTTTATTTTTAATACTACCAAAGTGATTGCTGAATTTACGTCATATATTTTTATGATATATATCACGGTAACATTTTCAAGCAAAATTGTCGCATTTAGCCAATACTCTCATGCTTATAATTTTTTAAATTATGTAATGTAATTATATTATTGAAAAAGAATCCTACATGTTAATTCAAATTTTCTTTTATTATCTAATTAGGTTATAAAAATTTCAAACATATTTTCAATGTTTTAAATTTTTATTAAAATCATAGTTTGTAAGAAATTTCAGTTCATTTATTTAAATAGAATTATATTATATTTTGTCCAGAAATTTGTGACAAATAAATTTCAATACAAAATATATTCTTTTTTGTTATCAAATTAACTCCAGGATTTAAATTGAAACTTTCACAATTCGAATTTACATTCTTAATTAAAAATAACAATTATATAATTTTAAAATTCGATGTAGTTTGAAATTATAAAATTCAGGAAATATCAATAAGTCTATGCAGCGTTTTGTTTGTGATATCAAAATATTTTAAGCAGTATTTGGAGTATAATGATTGATATTTATTAATATACTTATTATACCTTAGTATAAAAACATTTTCGCACATGTTCAAAAGGTCAAAAAAATATTTTTTTTTCAATTTAAAATTAGATTTTTTTAATACAAACATTGAAATCAAAAATTAATTTTATAAAATTAATTAATTTTTAATTGAAATTCAAAATAAAACTTCATAATGAATTAAATTGAAGTTAATTAAAAATATTAATTAATTATTTATTTGTTTGTTAATAAATTATTTGTTAATGTAAAAAACTGAAGCTATATTATTAATGTAAAATAAATTATAAAATTATCTTTGAAACTGAAATATAGTTAAAAAATCCCATTCATTTTTTTTCAAGTTATTAGAAAAATTTTGGATACAAAAACCATATTTTAAAAATTTAATTAAAAATAAAGAAATTAAAATCTTAAAATAATAATAAATAATAAAAACGTGATATATTTGACAAAAAATGATAATCACTAAATAAATGCACCATGATTACTAACTTTCCCAACTCATTTATTTCATTAATCAAAAGGAATGAACGAAATGCTTATTTCATTCAAGCGCATCTATTATTTTTATTTCTCGCAACTCGATTTTTTTTATTGAAATTTATTAAATTATTTTTTATCATAAAAATTTAGAATTTTATTTTAATAAATTATAGTTTATATAAATAATACAATTTTATTATTAATTACTATATAAATTATTAATAAAAATATTAAAATGAATTTATTTTATTCATTACGCTCCCCTCTCCTACTCATGCGATCTCTTCCAATTTCAAAGAATCCCTCATCTATTTTCCAGTTAAACCAGCTGTAATTTCCCTTCTCCTATCCATCCTCCCTTCTAGAGAAAGCGACTGTAATTACACTGAATATTTTGGAACAAGCGAGTACGCGCTTGTTCCTTATTACTTTGGAACAAGCAAGTACGCGGTTGTACTATTACTTTGTAACAAGCAAGTACGCGATTGTACCTTATTACTTTGGAACAAGCCAGTACGTGGTTGTTCCTGATTACTTTGGAACAAGCGAGTACAAAGTAATCAGTACGTGGTTGTTCCTGATTACTTTGGAACAAGCGAGTACAAAGTAATCAGTACCTGCTTGTTACTTTGTACGTACGTACGACTTCCTCGGCACGTACTTGAAACATATCTGAACTCGCATCAACTTTGCAACAGGAAGTAACAAGTATTTGGGAAAAAAAGTACTGATTACAGGTTGTTACATTAAAATACCGATTACAAAATACTGATTACAAGTATTTCGTCCCATCCCTAGGCAATATTCATACAAACATGATTTGCGAAACTGGAAATAAAAATATTTATATTTCGTTATATCTCTTGCAAATGACTTTCGAATTTTAGTTACTCATTGCATAGTCATTTATAGAACTCTATTTTTTGACATCAAAACTAATTTAAGTGTGATACAATGCTTGTTAAATTGTTAATTAAAATCTGATTAAAGTTCTAAAATTAAAGCATAAATTGGATTTTAAGTTTTGTAAATAATTTGAAATAATGCTCTTAGTAGACGATAAAAAGTTGTTGGAATTTAAAGCAAAGGCTCCTATTTCCCTTTTTCTCGATGATGATAGAGCGGATTACAAACCTGGATGTAGTGTTATAGAAATATCTTTTCCTGAACCAGTAACGGTAAAATTAATTTTAATATCATTAAATATTTTTTGAGCTTTTCCGTTTCATGGTACGGTTAATCGATATTTTCAGCAAATTAAAAGAAATCCCACCTAGTTTGGATTACAAACTTGTCATCATATGAGGGAAAAACAGTTCTTGATAAATTTAAACGGAATTCTTTTTTTCGCAAATGCGTTAATCTGCGCTTTAGGTCCCCTACTCTGCCAACGTGGCGATAAATGCACCAAGCGTGGTAAACCGGACGTTTTTATACCTAATGAGCTCTTTATGGCAACCTCCGAAGGAAATAATTTGCGCTTTTTCGCGCATGCTCATTAATTGGTTTTTTTTCTTTTAGCATTTTCATTGGTCGTTAATTAGTTTCAGTTTGAAAAATCGGTCATTTTTATTGGTTGCTAATTAGTTTAAAACCGTTAAAAATCGTATTCCATTATCACCATGGCATCAGCGTTTTTGAAAACCCGCCAAGTACGGGACCCACAGCACACTTTCGCCAAGTTGGTAGAGTAGGGGACCTAAAGCGCATTTTCACTCGCAAATGTTTTGTTGTTCTTGGATGTTAATTTTTGCAGTGTATTAGTGGATTTCAATGCTTAATATATCCTTTATTATTGAGGATTTTTTAGGAAAAAAATTAACCTTTCCTTGTTTATTTTTGCACGATTTCGCCCACAGCACCCTCCCTCGAAATAGAAAATTACTAATTTTACAATGCTGTTTGGAACATTACCTTTAAATTTGGAATCAAACATTGTCATAATTTAGATCTCTAAATTGGCCCTCTTCTAATATTATTAATGTAATGTTTTCGCAACTTATATATATATATATATATTACATATTGCACTATTGTTGAAAAATAAAAAAGCTTGTAATTTAAAACAATGTTTAATTTATGTTCATAAAAAGTTCATTAAATGTAGATGTTAGAAATACTATTTTTTTAATTGCATCAATTAAAAGAATTGTATTTCTGACCTCTACATTCAATCATATAAATCATAAAGTAAATTGTATCAATCAGATAAACCATAGATTTTACTTTATGATTTATCTGAGACCAATATATTACCTTCAATATTTATTAATTATAACATGCATTAATTTATTACATAAATTGTAACATACAGTAATATTTTCTTCTGTTTTATCATAAAATACTGTATTTTATTGATTAATAAAATTTTGTAAACCTTTGTAGCCTTTTGTAACTTTCAATATGAAATAATGGTTATCTTTGTTTAGCGAAAAATAATTTCTCGTGGTATGGTATAAGGTATTTATAAACTTAAAGGTGAAGTTTTAAAATTCCAGGATGTTTATAAATAATGTGAGATATAGAATTGTTAATTATTGAATAATACAAATTTATTTTATAAAATGTTATAATGCAGGAAATTTTTGCTTTGTTAACTTTGAAGTCAAGAAAAAATTGTACTGTATAAATGTAATTGATTTCATATTAGTAACTATCATTTTATTTTTAATTATATTTATTGATTGAATATTCGAATAATGGTATTTTTTAAAGCAAATAGGATGCTTGTTTTATAATCTGGACTATATGCTGCCTCTAAATATTTCATATTTTCAATTGTATTTCTAATTTTTAAATATTTGAAAAGTAAGGAAAAAATAGGACATACGATAAAAATCTTCCACTTCAAAATTTTAAAATTGGTATTGCTTAAAATCTATTGGCATAAATGCTTAAAAATAACATTATTTTTTTAACTATATGGTGCTTTTATAACATTGAGGAACAAAGTTAAACATATTGACACATTTCTTAATTGTTTTAAATCAACTAAAATATACAAATATTTCTTTTTTGACTATTGTTAGTATGTTTTCAATTTTTTAAATATTTCAAGTTTTCTTTTAATTATAAATATATTTGGATTGAAATAAATAACATATGAGTATTGAGTTTCTATAACAAATTTCTGTTTTTTTGTTATGAATATTTATATTGTTACTTTATACAGAGTAACCACAATAATATAATAGTTATTTAGTTTAATGAATATTCAGAAGATTATCAAAATTTGAATGTTAATGAAATTAAAATAAAAATGTAATATAAATTTTACAAAAAAAGAAAATTAATTAATGTAGACATTAAAAATAAAAAAATTGAAAAAAGAAAATTAAAATAATTAAAAGCTCGGTTAATCTGCGCTTTAGGTCCCCTACTTCGCCAACTCACGAATTTGATCCGTTTTCTCGCGCATGCTCAGTAATTACTCGATTGTTTTAGCCTTTTCATTGGTCGCCAATTAAATTTCACATAGAAATAGCGGTAGAATTTTCGCCATGGCATCGGTATTTTTGAAAACGCACCAAGGAGGGGACCTAAAGCGCATTTTCACCAAAAAAATTAGTGTTTAAATTATGAATGGGATACCAAGCAAATTTTAAAATTAACCAAGGGAAAAAATATTTAAGCAAATCTTTTTATAAACTAAGAAATTTGAATTTTAGATTGAAAATTTAATTGGGTGTTCTCTACATTGAAAATCTTTTTAAAACTAGTTGCACACCAAAGCAGTGTTAAATATTTAATGAAATACTATTTCAGCCTGTCAATGTTCTTTCAATTTTCCTTGCCAACTAAAATTCTTATTATATATATATATAATTTTTTTTTTTGTTTGCAGATACATGAAATCCGATTTCGGAATAATTACACTGCTTTTGTATCTTTTTCATGTAAAAAGGTGGCTGCAGAGAAGGATGTTAAAAGTAAATTTTAAGTATTTTTAATGTAATATAAAGTGTGATTTTATCCAAATATTTATTTGTTTCAAATTAACAGGTCATAATTCAATAAAATGGAATTTTTGTTTTAAACTGTTAATAAAATTTCTGTTTACTTAAGATTCAAGATTTTTTTTTTGTAAATTATAGGTTTTTCAAATTTATAAAATACAATGGTCCACTAGGCTACATGATTTTACAGTAGCATGTAAATTAATTATTATATTTTACTTATATCAGAGTCTAATTGTTAGAAATTCATTCATTAATTGTGTTGTGTAATTACTTTTTTTGGCAGTTTTTTGTTTTTCTCTTGTCTGAGAAAACAAGTCAATATTTGCATTAATTTTTTAACCAAAGGATTTGGTTTTCAAAATTATAAACTGTTTTTTTTTTATTTTATTTTATTTTAAAAGCAATATACATGCCACAAAACTGCTTCATTTTTATAAAACATTAAATTATTTTTTGAGTCACTTTTAAACATAAGTCTGTATTGTTAAATTATTTAAAATTATTATAAAATTATCTAAAAAAAATAAATAAATAAATAAAATAAAATAAAAATAAAAAACATTTGTTTAATTATTACATACTTTAAATATATTGATAAATCTTTATGTTAGTATGAATATGACCTCTTTTACCAGAAATAATCTCTTTGATATGTCTTGACATTGGTTTGGAGCAACACTAGTAATTAGACAGCTTATGGTTGTAAAACATGTTTGTCCTTATTAATTAGAACTAGGGATAGATAAGATGTTAAATTGTGGAAAACAGCATTAAATTTTTTTTTTTTTTAAATTTTTGTCATATTTTATTAGTTTTTAAATCATACACTTATTTAAATTAAAATATTTTTAGCATTCTTATTTTATTAAATTTTTTACATTTGTAATATAATAAAAAATAGGAAATTTTATTTTGATTTTTTATAATATTATTTTAAAAGTTAAAATATAGATAGCTGTGTTTTTTGTTATCATTTCAATATTCATTGTTTATATTTCTTTGAACAAATTTTTAATTTTATTTAGAATGTTCAATGAAATAAAAATTATTTAATAAGGATTAGTATGTAATATTTGTTATATGCAAAAAGAATTGTGATATTGAAACCTCTCTCGATTACTTCAAACATTTAATGGTATTTTATAGATTTTTGATGTGACATTATAAAAAGCATCACTATCTGTGCTTTTAAAAGCAGACAATAATCTCTATTATCCATACATTTCTCAAATTTAATTATTTTTAGTTTTATATTCAGATTTATTTAAGAAGTATCCATTCAATTTATTTTAACTTGGAAAACATTGGAATAAAATTTTAACTGCAGGAAAATAATATTTCAGTAAATAATCAAGAGGAAAGTATTTACTTTTTTAATTTATATGGGAAATACTCACACTGAAGTACTTTTAGAGAGGGTAATTTAAAATTGAAATTTAAAAAGTTATTGGTGAAAGTAGCAAAATTAATATCAGTCAAAATTTTTATAAATAAAAATTTGGTATGATAAAATTCATACAAAAAATTATGAATTCCTTAAATAATATGTAAATTTTATTAAGTATTTTTGCAATGAGATTACTTTAAAAGTCTTTTTCCAATTTTTATTCTTCTCATAATGCAAACGTTATTTATATATATGATCAGAAAGAAAAATATTTTCCAAGAAAATTAGAGAATGTATAAATATGTCTTTTTATTTTTTTTGGAATATTTATCTAATGTAATGTATTTTTGCATTATTTTAAAGATTTTTCTAGAGTTCAGATTCTGATTTTTAACATTCAATCCAATAGTTTATAAGATTCATACATTAAGAGTGGATATTTGATTCATACATAAAGTGTGGACTTTTGTAAATTTTGAGTCCTCTTCAAACCAAGTCTAAAATTTAAAGCCTAATTTTAAGTTATCTCTATACTTTAAAATCTAATTCCCTCTAATGCGCAAAAATTGATCTAGAGTGAATAACCTACCAACTTTAACCGTTTGAGTGTGGCTATTGCACTTGGCTTGTTATGCGCCAAAGATGCGGAGAAGAGTGATAGCGCTTCTCTTGTTTTGTTAATTAAATTACTACACGTTTCATTCTGCAATTTTAACATCTATATAAGAAAACTCTTCAGCACTCAAACAGTTAATTTCAGACAATTTTTAAGGGACAATTAATTGTCATAGTGATTACATAATATTATATATATAGATTTGATGAGCTTATTTAATTTTATAAATAAGAGAAAATGATCACATATGTAATTCAAACTTTTATTAAATATATATATATATATATATTAATTTCACTTGTTTATTAAACTATGATAGAAATTAAATATTCTTTTTTTTTTTTTTTTAATAAAAATTTCAATTTTTAGCAGTATATTTTGGATGTTTTGCTATTATATTTTTGTGTTCTGTCATTTTGTAGATTTCTGTTATTGTTTAAAATAAAATGATGCAATAAATTATAACTTTTTGATTTTTCTGATTAGATTCTTATAAGCTAAAAAAATTAATTTTGATGCTTTAAAAATATTTCACATATCAATTTGGAATATTTGAAATTTAATGAAAGGTACTCATTTTAGGAATTGTATTACTAAGAAACTGTATGATTTGGAATATTTTTTAATGAATTTATTGATAAGCTTATTCAAAACATACAAATGCTGTTAACTTTGGTTAGAAGAAGTAAGGACTATTTATGAAATTTTTATATATTAAATTTCTATGAAATGATATTAGGTTCTTTTAACTATCCTCTGTATAATAATCTTTTTGCAAGGAGCAACCAGAAATGATTCACTGCTTCATATTCATTGTAATATTAAAAAAATTCGTTGAGTGACTGTTTCATATATAAATATAAATTTGTTTTCTGCAGAAGTTATTTTGATTGACTAAAGTATTAAAAAAGCAGTTTTTGTTTAAAATTTCTTTATAAAAGTTATTTTAAAGATGCGAAATAGGCCTATTTAAGCACTTAAATTCAAATAAATAATATCTGTGTTGCTAAGTGAATAGAATAATTGCTATAAATTATAAATATTTAAACTTTTTTATTAATTTTTGGCATAGATCGGGACATCCTTCCTTGGCAGGCATCTGTTCGTCGTTTCATTCTAATGCAAGAGCCAGAAAGCGAAAAGAGCTCCCAAGATATATTTTCCATTACAGCTAAAGATGTAAGAATAATATATATCTTTTTTTAATAGCAATCATATCCTTTAAAATTTTATTATTAATAAAGAATATATTTTTATTGTAATACCATTAATTTTAGATACTTAAAATTCTAACTTTATTCTTATTGAAATATTGCAATAGTTGTATTAGTCCAACTCTTAGTAATATTTTTTAATCTAATAAATAATAAAAATACTTTATTTATTACTTAAAATATATTATATATATTTAATGAATCAGTAATAATAATAAAATTCTAATATGTTCTATAATATATAAAAATATTCTCTAAAGAGAGTAAAAAATATGATCTAATTGTGTTTAAAATTTAATAAAATACAGTTGAATAAAATAGTCATAAATTTTGTTGATACTTTTATTTTTATGAAATTAAGTTCAAAACCTGTTTTTTTTGTAGTTATTAATTATCACTGAAAATTCCGTATTTTCCTGTATATAATCCGCAGCGGTGTGTAATCCGCAGCGATTTTTGGGGTGAATGATCCAAAATATATACTGTTGATAATGTAGTGAAATAAAATAAAAAATACATGATTCACATTGATGTTTAAAAAAAAGAAAGAAAATATTTTTGTATATCGTATTGGTGGTTATATATTTCTTTTCATATTGCGATTTTGTTTATCTTAAATTAGTGAGTTTGTCTCACAAAGAATTCCACACAAACACTGTTAACATTTCAGTATCATGCCTTAATGAGGTTATTATTTCCATCTATCAATTCCAACCATTCTTGTGAAAATTTTGTTGTTTGGCATTCATAGTTTTATGTAAAAAAAAAAAAAAAAAAAAACGCATTTTTTAAGTAAACAAAAGAGTTTTAAATTTGCTAATGTTAATTCATTGTTAAAAATGGTGTAATAAGCAAATTTTAACACATGCGCATAAACATAGCCTTTTTTGTTTACTTTAGTTTCAACACCTTTAGGAAAATTTATTTTCGGAAGTGTCTTTCTTTTAAGTATCAGCATAGGTGGTAATTTCATACCATTTGCTGCACAGCATAAAACTACAGTGAATGAACTTCTTTCATTTCTTGTAGTATTTATAGAAACACTGCTTGTTCCCTGAACATCGCCAGTCCTGGTTAGTGGTATATCAAAGAACAAGGGCACTTCATCCATATTAAAAATCAAATACGGAGTAAAATTGTTTTCTTTAATGACTTTTTTACAAAATATAATGAAGTCATCAGATTTTTTTGCCAATCTTCTGGTAGTTTTTGACTGATCGACGAGTGATTACGTACAGCCAAGTTTTTCCTTTTCATAAACCTGTAACTCCACGTTTGTCCACCAGAGAAGTTTCCAATACCCATTTCTTGTGCAATAAGTTGAGTTTTCATTCTTATATTTATCGTTCAGACTGCTTCCTCATTTGCCCTCTCGCTTAATGTCCACTTATATAATTCTTCCTCCATTTCAACCCAGTGAGGCTGTCCAGGGTGATTAGCTCTTTTACGTCGCTCGCACTTTTCAAAATTTGACTTATTCATTTTCCACAATCGAATATTTGATTCGTCGATGCTAAATAATCTTGCAGCTTCCCTATTTCCTACTTCAGCAGCTTTCTCTATAACTTTTAGTTTAAACTCTGCCGTGTAAATTACACGTTCTTGCTTAAACATGATGATGTATCAATATTTTCAGGACAAAATTGCTCAGATAAAGACAAAATGCGTATAAATGAATTAAAGTTTGTTCTAGAACGATTTCCGAACAATCGATTTCGTTCCAGAATAGGAATTGTAAAGAATCTAATTTGTTCCATTCTAGAACAAACTTCCAACTCCATTCAAGAACAAACTTTTATCCTTGAACGTAAATGGACAAAATTAATTGCTGCAATATGTAAACTATATCGTTAAGTTTTTCAGTGCCATCTGTTACCCATTTTACTTAACATAAACGGCATTTTAAAAATTTCTAATGTAAGTTTTGAAAAATATTTTTTATCAGGTAATCCACGGTGGTGTATAATATGCACCTCAAAATTCCAAACTTTTTTTAACAGATAATCCGCGGCTTATATACAGGAAAATATACAGTAATCAAAATTTTTATTTTTCCGTTTGTTTATATAAAAAAATTCTTTTGCAAAAAATTGCAAACAATTATTTTCTTTTCTTTTTGTAATTCACAAATTGTATGTTAAAAAAAGTTTTGCATATTATACGTCGCCACGGATAATCTGATAAGAAAAATTCCCCCCCCCCATAAAAGCTTACAATAAAGTTTTGAAAAAATGGTGTTTATATTTTGCAAAATAAGTAACAGGTGCCACTAATGACAGAATTGACTTATTTCAACCATAATCAGTTATGTCCAATTATGTTCAAAAAAGTATTACAATTGCAATTGACTATCTTGATTTCACAATTTGCCTTGACCTGAGCTGTTTTATTTTGAAATTATTCAAGTTTGTAGATTGTCATGTGGAAAGTGAAAGTTATTTGCACAGATTTTAAACTAAAAGCTTTATAGAGGACAAATAAAAAAAAATTGGCGACAATAGTGTTAACAAACTAAAAGACAAATCATGCCCAGTATAAAAGAACTGTTGATTATTTTACATTTTTATGTTCAACATTAACAGAGAAATTCAAAGTGTGCTGTGGATCAAAGTGTTAAATATTGTGGATACGTAAAAAGTTTTTTCTTTTATTTGAAAATAAGGTCTTGCAAATAATATGCTGCTGCAAATTATGTACAGGATAATACAGTAATTATAATATTGTTAAATGATTTGCATATTGATTTTGTAAATGATTTCTACTTTCAATGTAATTCAAACCTTGATTAATTTATTTTTTCTTCATGTAAATGTGTTTAATATCTAGCAATTTAAAAAATTATACAAATATTTTCACATATTACCTATAATTGTTTATAACATCTATTTAGTGTATTAAAAATTTATTTTTTGACTTTTTCTTTAGAATCTCAGTTCAAGTAGACTACTAAATTTATTCTTCATTATGTACCTAAATATTAATGATGAAATGTGATATGATTTATTAGAAAAAATAACCAATATGTATTTTTTTATAATTGCTTTAATAAATTCTTTTCTTTATTTTTAGAGTGGGGTTACTTTATCTAGTGTAGTCAATTTTAGAATTATTCTGAAACAACCTTCTTTTAGGTGGAAGAGATTTGGAATAGAAGAATTGGCTTTTTTGGGAGAGTTAACTAAAGTAATGTTTTTATTTGTGTTCTTTTGTACAGACATTGATATAATTATAACACAAAAAAAGGAAACATTTCTTGAGGATGGGGAAAACGGTACATTTCTTTTGGTCGGTTGGTTGGGTTTTATGGCGCAAAGTTTGTAAGGACAAGGTGTGCACTATGTTTGGTTAAGTTTGCTGCAAAAATATTTCAATAGAAAAATGAATTTATGTGTGAAAAAAATATGAGAGAGAGAGAGAGATAGAGAAGTGAAAATATTTTCAAATTAATTGATTAGATAAATATAGTATTTTAAATTTGAATATTCTATTTTATTTGATTGTTCAATAAAAGCAGGAAAGAAAAAAGAATAACAAGGTAACAAATGCTAGGAAAAGATTATAGAGATGTGCAATGGGAATAATATTTATAATCAAGATAGTACTATTGGAATTTCTATGCACTGGAACCAAAGCCATCTTTTGTTTTATACACAATAAAAAAGAAAAATGCTTTCAATTTGGGAGTTAGTATGCTGAGATTTTCTTTAAACAAAATAATTGTATTACTTATCAATAAAAACAAGTAAGAATTTTTGTATTTGTGAGAAATTAAAAAATTAAAATTTTTTTTATTTAAGTATGTATTTTATTGTTTTTTTAACATTTCTTAAAAGGTTGGAATATATTCAAAGGCATTAATAAAATCCTTTTGCTCACTGGCTGTTATTTATTTTGGTTGAAAGACAGTCAATGTTAAGGAAGGAAAATTTTAATAACAAGTAAAATTGTGTGTTAAATATGAGCATTGAAAATGCATTTTATTTAATTGCTTACAAGTATTAGTTCTGAAATGTCTGCTTGTTTTTTTAATCCAATCTAAGAAGGAGTATAGAATAGTTAACTCATAAGTATGCTGAATAAGCAATTACAGTAGCTATAACTTTCAAAGAATCAAATTCTAGTAAAAAATTGAAATCAGTGAAAATTATTCTCATTAGAAAATTGAATTATTATTAACTCTGCATATTGCATCTTGGTATTAACAATAATAAATAATTTAAAAAATTATTGATGAAAAATACATAATTTTAAGGGATGAAATAAGTATTTAATATAAAGGATTTTTTTTGTAAAAGTTGTAATTAAAGTTTGATTGTACCTTACTCTTACATTTTAATTGATTATTTTGATTTGAAAGATTATACTACACTGAGTATATTATCTTTATCTTTTATAAATTTACTATTTACATCAAAACATTTTTCATTTTTAAAAACTTAATTGATTAATTTAGACCCAAAACCAAAAGGTTAACAAAGCATTAAGTACATAACAAAACTATTAATCATCTGCATATCTTAATATGTAACTTACTATATAAATGATATTATCAAATTTACAATTCAGCCGCTTTTATAATACAGACAGTGAAATGAGAAATACAGTATTTACTGATTTGACTTTCTCCAATATTAACTTACCTTCTCTTTTCATATATATCGCAAAGAAAAAAATATTATGCATGGTTTTAGTGGTTGGAGTAGGTAAAATGTGTCAATATGATGATAGTTAGATGAACTAGTAGCTAAATGGGCAGTATTTTGGCCTTCATTTCAATGGTTTCTTGGTTTAGTTCCTTCTTCAGGTGTAAATGTGCACTGATTCAGAATCCAATTAAATCATAGAGTGAGATTAAATTATCCCTCCAAGTAAAAGGACAAATTAAGAAAAAGCAAAAAATTGTAATTTATTAAAAACTTTTGAAATGTATTTTTCATAAAGGGTAGAAAATCTGATTGATAGCATACTTAGCTTGTTAATTACATATTTTTTTATAATTTAAAAATGTGAATGTTTCTTGCACTTCTGATATACCTATTAAATATATAACTATTTTAAATTTATCCTCACATCAATTACTTTATTTAGTAGCCTTAAGTGTGAAGTTTAAAAAAGCTAAATTTGTTTATGAAATGTAAATCTGTCTTTTTTAATCTGAAAATGAAATTATAAAAACTTCACTTGTGTAGAGAAATGGGTATAAAAATTCAGTTATGTATAAAAGGATAATAGATGGAATAAAATTACTGCTAGGTAAATATCACAGCAAGTTAAAAAGTTTTTTTTTTTTCTTTAAAAATACTAATATTTTATTATAAAATCTTGAAGAGGTTCGTTTCTTTTTAACCAAATATTGTAAATGGTTTTATTTTTCTTTGCTTTTTGAAACAAAACTATTTCTATTAAAAAAATACTTTTATATTTTAACTCAATATTGAATTATATTTGATTGTTATATGATATTCACAGATTTTTGTTTAGAATAAAGGCAATGAAAATAATTTGTTTTTGTGTATATTTTTTATTAATTGATCTTGAGTTTAGCAATTTAAATGGCAATAATTTACTTGTCAAACTGTACTGTAATTATGAAATATAAAGATCCTGATTACTTATATGCCATGAGAAATTTCTAATGCATAAAAAATGTGTTGCTTCATACTGTTAAAGTAAAACAGTTTGGGAATTTTGGCCATAATGCAATATTAAATCTCTAAAAATTATTTTTTTTAATTAAGCATATGCTGGTATTTCTTAAATTTTGCTTCAGGAAATATGATATTTTTTATTTCGAAAGTTAAAAGGTATAGTTTTTGAAAATCTTGAAAATGTTAAATATTGATAAAAGAAAAAAAAATATTTTATGCTGTTACAGTATATATAATTTCATATTTTATAGTAACTAATTTCTTATATAACTTTTATATTATTAATATAATTATAGCTGTCTAAAAATTTTATTATTACTTGTTAACTCATAAAAATAGTCTAAAAACGTCCTCATTATATGTTAATACTTAGAAATATCTATGCTTTTTTAAATTTGATCATGCAATTAAACAATAAAATAAATTTTTTTATATGTAGATTATATAATACATGACCTGACTTTAAGTTTTAAATTTATAGTATTGTCAATGATATGTGTGATAGTTTAAAGTTTTGAACAAGTTTTAAAATAAGAATTTTAAATTTCTTTTCCATTTATTTAAATAAAGTTTTTGAATAAAATATTCTTTATTTTAATACTTGAAATTATTAGCTCCCTTAGCTTCCAATGATACTAAGCTTATAATGAATATATATTGATGTTTATGCCTTATTTAATCTCTGAAAAAATAATTTTTAATACTTTTATGAACCTTCATTGAAAAGGATGTGAAACAAACTATTATATCTTATCCACTTTCTGCTTCATCAAGACGATCAGAATGCAAAACTAGTATTCCAGAAATAGTAAGTTTTTCTATTTTCTTGTATTTAATCTGGACTTTATTTTTATTGTTGTAATAATAATTTGATGTTGTTACTAAATTGATTAAACATTATTAGGCATTAAACTTTTTATAAAATTATTAATCAATTCAGATTTCAATGTGATTAAAATCAATTGATAACTATGGTATTTTAAAATGACTCAGAAGGTATGCCATTATGAAGTCTGAAGTGCTCGCTATAATGTCTCTTGGTAAATTTTAAAAAAAGCTAACAGGGCAAAGGGGTTCTTATTTTTAGTGGTAGCTAAGCATTCTTATTGGCTATTAACTTATTCCAAATTAAATCTAGAATTATTTTGCAATGTAGGAAATTTCTAAATGATTTGGCTCCCAAGAATAAATTCTTATCTTGTTCTTAATTTATATTAGTACTGTAAAGTTAGTTTAGTAAAAACGTAGTTTTTTTTAAGTATAAAAATTTAACCCTAGAATTTATTTATTGACAGCATTTTTATCATCACGTGTGAATACTAGTAATACTTAATAACTATTATTTTATTATTAGAGTAAAATAAATAAGAAATACTTTGTTTTAAGTTACTATATTTTAAACCAATAATTTAAATTTTATTGGGAATATTATATCAAATTAGTTAAATTATTAATAGATTTTTTTCTTATTCATGAGAATAAATTATTGTTAGTTTTTGTTTTATCATACCTATTTTTTCAGTTATTCAGAAATAAATAATCATTTTAAGCCTATTTGTCTTCTTGTATAAAAAGAATAATGTTATTAAGAAAAGGAATCTTCTTTTATTCATAATGAAATGACATTTTTTATTTGTACAAAATTCAATTTATAAAATATTTTCACTTATATAAATTTAGGATAAAACGGATGAAATAAGTCCAAAATCAAAATGTATCCAATCAATATCTGAACTGCTAAAGAACAGACAAACAACTGGTAGTGCTGTTGGAAGATTTGAGGTTGTTCTATTTTTTTAAATATTATTACTTTTATAGTTTTGGTTTAGTATTCGAAAATGAATAGTTTTTTTCCAGAGTCTTATTTTAAAATTTGTCATAGTTATGTAATTAAATAAGTTCAGTTTTATGAACAAATTCTAAATTTTATTCAGTAAAATTTCAAATAATAAATTTTTTTAAACATATTGATGAGGATTTTAAAGGAATAGAGAAGTAATGAACAAACTAATAAAAAAAGGAAAACATAGGATTGTTGATTATGTTTACATCTGTGTTAACAAATTAATCTAAATCTGCAGAGAGTACTTATTTGTACATAATTTAAAACACTTTAATTATTTTTTTTAAGTAACAACTTTTTATTGTCTTGTGGAAAAAAATAATAATTTAAAATTTACCATGTATAAATTCACACTTTTTCACCAGAATTTATTAACTTATTTATAAATGCACTTTATTCTGCCTAATTTAGAGAAAATGTTTTTTTACTTACTCATTTAATTTATTTCAATTTTCACAAAAAATAAAAATTCTGTTTGAAAGCTAAATATAAAAAGATTTTGTTTATAAAAAATTAAGGTCTTTCAAATAAATAGGTCATGTAATTTTCAGAAATTGTATGGTTTATCATTTCAAATTTTAATCTTTTCTATTTATTAAAATAATTACTTTGCAATTTGCTTTGAATATATTATTTTAATTATTTTCTTAGAAATGCAGCTTTTTTCTTGCTCTTCTTCATTAAAGTAACTTTATTTAACTGTAGAGTTCCTGTTGATATATTTCTGTCTATTTAAATGAGAATGATTTAAATCAATGAATAGATCATATACTAGAAACAATACAGTGTTAAAATAATTTCATTTCATTACAATATTTAGAAATTTCTTATGTCTGATTTTTTATGTTTGATGTTTGATTACTGTATAATTATCTATCATTCAGATTTCTTATAACTTTCTGACTAAAAAATACCATGTCATATGACCATGGAAATAGCTGAGTATCTTGCAAATTATCTGATAATGATTATTTGTATAATTGGGCACACATACATCATCAGATTGATAAACAGAATTTTACAATTCCTAAAGTCCAAAAAGAAATTAGTGTAAGATTTCACCGATGTATAATTCTATTATGGTGTCATGCTATTATGGTGACTCCCTGATACGGAATGTGACTAAATTCATGTGAATGCCATTTTTTAACACAAGATGGATTTTTAAAAGTGTGGCTTCAAGATTTTTAAGCCATTATTCTCAAGACTATGATCATCATTGAATATAATTATAATCCATTTAATCAACCAAGAATTTTAATCTTGTCTGTTGCATTGTTTATATTTGCTATGTTTTTCTTATTGACTGTCTTTACAAAAAGTAGCATGATTTTCAACCCTTTTTAATTTCTTGTCTTAAAAATCAGAGCACAAAATATTAATAATAATAATAATCTTTCAGCAATAGCTGAAAGATTATTATATAGTTTAAATGTGAACCAATTTATTTCTCTGTTCCTGTTCGTCTGTAGTTGATTCATATCCCTTTTTCATTCCATCTTGTTCTCAAAGGAAACATTAAGATTAGATCTTAATGCAGTGTTATAGAATAATTAGTAAATCATTTTGTAAATTTAATTGAATCATTTGAATGCTGAAATTTATCCCGTTATTATTGGCCAGATTATTCTGGTAAATCAAATTTTAAAATTATTATATAAGTGATAAACAAGCTCTTAAAGAAGAGAGTAACAGATTTTAATTTATTGGACATTTCTACCAATTTTATCTCTACTTATAATAGGTATGCATATCTCTACTTGTAATAGGTATACTATGTAATAGGTATGCATTTCAATTCATACACTATTAAGCTAGGTATATTTTTACTATTTTCCTATTCATGAATTCTGATTTTTTATCATTGAAACTCTAATTTTTAACTTAAAAATTAATAAGCATGTCAAAAATTCAATTTTTTAGCTCTTATTTTCATTTTTAACTCATTCTCAATAACTATAAATATTTTTCCCATGGTAGCTAGATGAATAAATGAAAATTCAATTCTGCTTTTCTACTTTTGCTACCTTATTGTATCCAAATTTAAGATGCAATCCATTTGAATCCAGAGTATATTATTAGTGTAATTATTTTAAATAAAAATTTGGTAAAACTGTATTTTAGTGCCTCCTTGGTAAACACGGCGATTTTTGTTGGCACAGAACAATCAATTGCTGTGTTGCAATCAGAATTTTGATTAGGTTTTGCCCAGCTTGGCGATCAACTGCAAACACAACTTGGTGAGAATCATTGGGACACCTTTAAATATAGGTTAACCAAAAATTTTATTTTTTATACCAGTTTTATTTTGATTTGGTTATATTAAACCATTCATGTTGATTAGTTTTATTTAAAACTGAATTAATATGAAACAGCTTTAAATTCATGAGCATTTTTTTGCATCTCAATCAGTATTAACTCTTAATTTTGTTCATGTTATATGTTCATGTATATATATTCATATCATATTGACATATTAATTTATAATTATTATTATTTTCTTTTATATGTAAAGAAATTTTTACAGAACCGTTATAAATAATATCATTTATATTATCTAAATTCTATGTAATTTTTTAAAAATTAAATATTTTCACTGTGAATTATTTTCTTTAAAATTAAAATAATAGATCTAAAAATGTTTATAATTCTATTTTGTTAACTGTTTTATTAATCAAGAAATTTCCAGTCATGTATTTATGTTTACATTGAGTTCCACATAATTCATTTTATTATTTTGAGAGTAAAATTAACTAAAAATATAATTATTATTCAATTGATAATTAGAATTTTTTTGTAAAAATTAAAGGTGTCATTGCAAAACTTTGTTTCATTTAATTTTTGAAGAAATAAAATAAAAAAACGATATAAATTAATATATTATTTAAAATTGTTATTATTCACAGCATTTTATATGTTTTTATTTTTTAAGTTTTCTGGTTTTAATTTTATAGGAAATTTAAGAATTATAATTTTACAAAATGTACCATTTGTTATTTATTTCATAAATATAAAATTTAAGTAAGCTAAAAAATAAATCAGTATTGATTTTAACGATTTAATTACGGTTGTAAGTATTCATACTGTGGGAGTATATTAAAAGGTATTTGAGAAATATTGTGTACTATAGAAATTTTAGTTTTGCATGCAATACAATATATACTGTCAACACTTGTATTTTCTTCTGTTATGCATTTGCTTTTATTTATGTTTTCAACATTTTGAAGCAAGTGTTCTTTTTAAATTTTTAGACTGGCAACACTGATTGAAAGTGTTCTGTTCAGTATTTAATACATCAAACCTATTTACATCATATTTTTATTTATATTGGATATTTTTTTTGTATCATTTAAACATTTACTTCAATTTTTGGAATTCTGCTTGTATTAGTATTTATATTTTTACTTAGAGCTGCAAATATTTTTTTTTCTCAATATTGTTTCTCCTAATCATTATATTATAAATGTTTTATTCAAATTCAATATGAATTTAATTCTTCTCATTTTATATTATTTTAGAATTCACAGCTTACTTATGCTTATTTTATTTTGTAGAGTTTAGTAGTTGACCATGATCAAAGTGAATTTACTTCATTATACAACATTGACTGACTCTAAATTATGTTATTGTTTCATCATTTAAATTATTTAATTCATTTGAAGAATGTTGCATGGCAAGTATCTGTTTTCATTAGTTTATTATGTTCATTTTATAATTTTTTTTTTTTACAAATATAATAGAAACTTTATTTTTATATGACTTATTTGCTATTTTTATTTTTTGGTACTGCAGTTATGAAACAATTACTTAGGTTTTGCAAATATAGCAATCATTAGATTCCTATTCATATGGGACTGCAAATCTGACATTAAATTTTTAGAAGTGTGAAGTGTGGATAAAACAAATAATTTACTTTTTTCTTCTTATAATAATGCAATGTATAATTAGAGCTGAAATCCTTTTAAAATCAGTATCAATGATGTGATTGCTGATCCATATTTTTAGTTTCTAATGTTTCATATTCAAACATATCTTCTATTTCATAATGAAAATAAAATGTTCATTTCATTTTCAACATTAATAAATAAAGCTTTAAAAAATCAGTCTTTTGCTAATCTAAATTTATGCATCATACAAAAATATCAGAATAGACAAAGAATTTTGAAATATCTAATGCTCGATCTTATTTCAGTTTTCTTGTTTATTTTATTGAGGTGTATAATTAGTCAAATGCTGATTTAAGACACATTTATTTTTAATCTATTTGGGTTCGTACTACCTGTGTAGATGTAATTTTTTAATCATGGAATCATATTTCTGTATTTGCATTCTTTGAGCACAATAAGATTAATTTAATTTTCTTTTTACCTACACCAACTAATCTAATCAATGATATTCATTTACTGTGATTGTCATTACGATTTGTTTATACTGAAAAGAAAGTTGTTCCTTATATATAGGTATAGTTTTAACTCTGTTATTTATGTAAATTTATTATATTTCTTAAATTTTGCAATCTGGTTTCAACCATTTCAGTTTCTAATCATCTGACTTGCTGCTAAATTGGCAGCCAAATAGAAAATACCCTTGCCATTGGTTTAACAGTTTATGGGTTCAAATCGATCTTGGGGACAGTTATTGTAGCTGTTCAGAATCTTGTAGATCCTGGTCTGATTAGCCCTTGTGGACAAAATTTTGTGTTGAGTGACAAACAAATCAAACCATCTGAATGGCTCTTTTTTAACGCTTTTTCTTTTCCTAAAATGAGACCTATTGATTACAAACACAAGAATTTATTGTTTTACCATACAAAAATATAATGATTTATAAAATCTTTACTAGGGATGCAATGCATACAACTCACTATATGTTACTATGTTTGTTGCATTTTGAGGATTCTCCTTTCCAGACACGAGTATTTTTTTAAGTAATTTTTTTAGTACACCATCTAACATTCACTGAGAGAAATGAAAATTTATCATATAATAATATTTTTGTCGCATCGAATGAGATGTTTTGGATCAAACTTTAGCACCAAATTATTGTTTGGAGTATGTATCTTTTAAAAATAATATTACAAAAAAATAAAATAGTTATTATATTTAAAAAAAATTAATTAATTTTTGTTTATTCTTTTAAAATATATTTTATATTAGTTTTTCTGATATTTACTTAAAATATTCAAAAGGAAATAATTTATTATGATAAGGGAAAGTATATACACGTTAGAAAACCAAATTTTTACAAAGCATATGAAACACTGCCATGTATGCATGCTGGATGAAGAAATTAATTATTTGGTGAAAGATCTTCACCAATTTCATTTGTTATTCCAACAATTTTACAGTATGTTCTGTATTAGAAAACAAATATATTTTGTAGTAGTCTCATTTGGAATTGTTTTTTATTATGAAATATATTATGGTTTTTTTTTTTTTAATTTATACTGTATAAATATGCTGAGTATTATTGGTGGTCTTTTTACAGTTATTTAACTAAATTAAAAATTAAAAAAATATTGATTAATGTAAATTTATGTAAAGCAAC
>JAPDSC010116924.1:0-35749 GCA_026290005.1 Latrodectus geometricus | reverse complement strand
TTTTTTTTTTCAAAAGCGTTAAAGCCCAAATTTATTTGCTAAATTAATTTTTTCTAATCTTAACTGAACAACCTTAGATAAAATATCACTTGCTACAATACATGAAAATTAACTTCATTTGTCAATCTGAATTGAAATATATATCAGTGCATGTAATAATAAGAAGCTTAAAGTGTTACGTTTAATTTATTCCAATATAAATGGAATATTTGGTTCACAAGTGCATTATTCGAGTTATTTTTTAAATATTAATCTAGCGTTTATGAACTGTACTTTATGTATAACTATAAATAAAAACTAAAGAATCCTTTAAGTATAATTTTAAAGAAAAACAAAAGAATCCTTTATGTATAATTATAAATAAAAACAAATCAATCTTTACAACTTAATTTGGCAAAATTACTGTAGGAAAAAAACTAATAAATTTATAACGAGTTTCTATTGACTTATATTTAATTTTACTTAATATAATGTATAATAAAGTGCTAAGAGGCTATTATTACTCCATTATAAAAATATTTTTATGAAAAGTTCTTGCATTAGTAATATTTTATTGTATTACAAATGCAAAAACTTTATATAATTATCATATATCTCTACTATATAAAGTTTCCTAATTAAAGAGACTTTATTAATAATCTTATTAATTGAGAATTGTTAATATTCTTTTCAAATTTTTCTTTTTTTTAATTGATTAGAGACTTATTTTATTGGCATTCATAAAAAAATGTTCCATTTTTATTTTTATAAAAAAAAATTGTCTTTTCTTTAAATAGAAAACTATATACAATATAATTTTAAAATCTTTTTTTATGCTTTGTTTTTAGGATTTGATTCATTAGATTTTAGATTTGAATTTTTAAATTTAAAATACTAACTGGAAATAAATTTTTGTTATACTTATGATTTTTATTGATCTAAATTTCCGAAAATACTTTTGAATGTAATGTAATCTGTTATGTAAGTTCTTAGTTATTACAAAAGTAGAAATAATCATCAATTTGTAGCAATGAATCATGGCGAGAAAGCAGTTTCTCATCTGTTTAGAATAATCAGAAAGTTTCATTTACATTTAAGTAAACATTCTCCCCTTTCATTCTTTCCCTGACTAACAGGAAACATGCTTAAATTGTAAAGGAAGTCACACATGAATAGTTTTCTCCCTGGAAACAAACTCCTCTCACGTATATAAGAATCCGTTTGAAATAGTTTGTCTAATACTTATAAAAATTTTAGAAAAAATAATTTTAGCCTTCAATATTCAACTGTCTTGATTATTAAGTTCGCAAAGGTTTAAGGAAATTTATTCACAGTAAGGATTAAATGAATACATATAATTAAAAATAGAAACAAAAGAATATTATTTAATTTGGCAAAAGCACCAGATTTATAAGAAAAAAATTGATAATATTCTATTTTTTTCTATTGACTTTTCAATTCACGTTAAATAATACATAACAATATACCATGAATTATTTTTTCATTATAAGAAAGCATTTTTATACAAAATGGTGCTGCACTCGCAACATAATATTATGCGCTCGCGTGAATGAAAAACATTTATAAATTATATCTTTTTTATATAGTCTCTTAATTAAAAAGATTTTGTAGATAATATAGTATCTTAATTTAAAATTAAAAGTTTGATTGGGAGATATAAATTTTCTTAGTGTATTTATTCTTTCTTTTATTGATTAGAGATTTATTTTACTGTCATTCCTAACTAAAACGTATCTCAATTATATTTTAAATGAATTTATTTATATTTTTCATTAATATGACTTTAATGACCCAATAACTCGTATGTGGAATATATCATTTTATGTTTAAAAGATAAATTATGAAAATTAGTTTTTAATTCAAATAAGAAGAGTAAAGTAAATATATAACCACATTTTAAAACAAGAAATTCTCTGGTTAAGATTATTATATTTAAAAATTTCTTTTATACCTAATATGGATCGCGTTAAAAGATAATCATTTGTAAAACTATCGTATTAATAATTTGCTTATTTTAAAAATAAATTTTGTAATAAAATAATTATTTTCTGTAGGTTCAAAATTTAATTGCTTAGATTGTAGCATTAATATGATTTCGATTCACTTATACATTATTTCAATAGGATCATTCCATTTTACACAGATTCTAAAATAAAAGAGCTAAAAATATTTTCTGCTTTAAAAAGTTTAGCTCATCTTTAAATATAAGTTAAAATTCCATTATTTTGCTTCAGAACAGTTTACTGTTTAAAACATTGATTATTTATATTCCTCATAAATCTATTTTGTTTCAAATCTGCAATAAATTTCTAGTAAGGAATATTATTTTATTAAATATTATCGTTACGTCATCTAGAAAAATTATTACATGTATGCAAATAAAAAAAATATATAGAATAAAATGATTTTCACAGCAGAACAAAGCTAATATCAGAAATATTGTAGTTTATTTTTTAATCGAGAAAATTTCTAATATCGTAAAATTTTTAAGAAATAGTATCTTTTTAATATTTATTTATTAAAATAATGACTTTATATGGCAGGGGTGGCCAAACTTTTGGGATCCGGGGTCTACTCCACATTTAAAAAATCGAAGGCGGTCTACCAATGGCAGAGCTAAATTAACGTACATATTTAATTTCGGTAACAAGAAAAAATAGTAAATTATGTAATTTAAAAAATAAAAAAAACTTACTATCAATATTTACAAAACAAAAATTTACTGATGAAAATAATCAAAGTATTCATACATCAAAAAGTGACCATCCTATTCACTTCGTTTAGTTGAAATGTGGCACTGTATATCTGCGACAAGTTTATCATATTGTGGCTGGTACGAGCTTACTGCAATCCATAAACATGAAATTAAATGTTCATCTGTTAAATGCGCCAAAGTTTGTTTTTTATTCATGGTTGAAAAAGCAGATTCTCAAAGATATCTTGATCCAAAGTATGATTTGAAATACAAAATCAATTTGTAAATATTTGGAAACATTTCCTCAGAAATTAATTTCCAAAAATCAGTATCACTAAATATGCTCTCGATTTAAGAAATATATTGCATCTTAATTTAATAATTTCTTCCTCGACCTTGACTCATGTGATACTTATTAAATGTCCTATTTTTTCAGATACGCTGTCCATCAATGTTGACATTTTCATAGTGACATCATTGTGACAATGTCCATCAATTTTGATATTTCCATTAAATGGAAATATTATAAAATTTATTTATTTCAAGCTAATTAGGTCAGCGAATTTTCTTTCAAATTCTTCAAACAAAATAAGTATTAAGTGAAATCTTCGAAGTCTCGGTTTGGATTATGGATGCACTCTTCCTCCATGTTTTTAAAGTTTCTCAATTCATGTTTTCTTAATTGAGATACATACCTTTCCATAGTTTCTTTGAATGTTTTAATCGCGCTCATCATGTCCGTTTTATGTTTTATATCCTAAACCTTTAATCATAAATCTTTAAATCGTGAATCTTTGCAAAGTTTATTTTGGGTTTTAAAGCGTAGGCTGTAGTAAATTTTTATTTTAAATAATTCATTGATTCTATGTCATAAATTAATAATAAGTCATAAATTAAATTGTTAATATCCGAGGTCATTATCGGGATGGTCGTGTGGACTACTTAAAATGTCTTCGTGGTCTACCAGTCGACCGCGGTCGACGTCTTGGACACCCTTGTTATATGGTGTAACAGTAAACAGTGTTGATTTTTTTTTCAATATAATGTTTCATTAAAAAGAAATAACACATGTATAATATTCTTGGCTACACACTTATGAGACAATCATGTTATACTATTGCCTTAAGATGATACTTCTGTTTTATTATCAACATTTGAGGTGTATGTAAAAAGAAATTAAAGTAATAACGAAATAAAAATCAATATGCAGAGAGTAAACTTATTAGTAAATTTTTTCTTAATGTACAAAAAAAAAAAAAAAAAAAAAACGCAAATTAAATGAGTTTTAGTCATTAAGGTAAATGTTATTTATTATGGACGTCACAACGATTTTACTATAACAGCCATGAGCTCTTTCACTGGAAATTAAATAATTTCCATTTACGAATTTTATTTGTTTATTTCAGTCATAACTAGTCGATAAAAAAATGCCATCAAAAACAATAAAAACTGAATTAAATTAACTAAAATGTAAGAAATAATTAGCATAAGCAGGAAAATTATTAAAATTTAAGTTAGAAAAGAAGGCAAGCTTGTTAGTAATTTAAATGTACATATGGGTTTAAAGTTTTTGTGTAATAAAATCGCCTAATTCAATTAGCTTAGGAACTAAAATTAAAAATAATAATGTATAAACTCGCATTTTATTTCTAAAGCAACAAATTTATAGATTATAAAATTTTAAAGTTGAATCTTGGCGAAAAAATAATCAGTATTTTAGAT
Source organism: Latrodectus geometricus (assembly GCA_026290005.1). Taxonomy (NCBI): domain Eukaryota; kingdom Metazoa; phylum Arthropoda; class Arachnida; order Araneae; family Theridiidae; genus Latrodectus; species Latrodectus geometricus. The sequence goes on along the minus strand of JAPDSC010116924.1, from coordinate 31,332 downwards.
ATTTGGCGTAAAACTCAGGCTGAGTTTTCGTTTTCAATGAAAAGTCTCCAAGGAGTGGGGTTTGAGTGATTAAGACCGATCAATCAAACCACCGATTAGGGGGAAAGCAAAAATAAGTGGTTTCTACTATGTGAAAATATACGTCGCGGCCGCTTTCCGTGAATACTCTGCGACGTATCTCTGCCGTCGCAGGCCGCTTTCGAGCAGGAATATTTCGACGTATCCCTGCCGTCATGAGCCGCTTTTCAACCAGTTTATTGCGACGTAACAGATACGTCGCGGACGCTGAGTCGGTTATAATTCATGGGCGCACTCAAAAATTCTTTGAAAATGCTTATGGATGCCTCTCTACCTCAATAATTGTTTCCACATCGCACGTAGATATCGAGATCTCGTGCAAAGATAGTCCTACCTGGTATATAATTTGAGAATAAGAATTTTCCCGTTGTTTATTGTTACAGGCACCGAGTTCTCTCTTGTCTAAGCACGTGCCGGGGTGTTTCGAATATATGGTGGGTTGTTCAAGAGACACGTTCCACGAGTTAAAGGTTATGCAGCACAGGAAATCATAGATCACGATTTTCTAATCAGTGATCTGTTAACACGTATTTACAGATCTAATATACTGCTATTTAGCTGCAGAAAAAAAGATAAGAAATCACGATTCTGGGGTTGAAAAACAATATTTTGCTAAAATAATTATACAAACATACACAAATGTATATATATATATATATATATATGGTGTATATCATAATGTGTGTGTTTCGTCTGTATTATACAAATTATTAAAATTATAGACATAAATATATTTAAAATTACCTATGGCAAATTAATATAGTTCAAAAAGCAAATAATCACTCAATAAATAAGAGGTATTATGTGATTTCTTTCTATTTTGATTACATTAACCCTTCTTGTCAGAAATTAGTAGTTGCTGGTATTTTTACAAATATGTATAAAAATTAAAATTATTGGCTTAGTAACAAAATTCTTTCTTTCTTTTTATATTATAATAAATTATAAAATTGATATGAAAAAAAAACTTTCACGACAAAACTGACCAATAAAACACAAAATAAGCAACATAACATTTTATGTTTTGTTAGTCAGTTTTGTTAATTAAAAAAATTATACATTAAATATTATTTAAATTACAGTTCACACCTTGATTGAAATAAGTAAAATAATCCTAAATTCTTCTTGTAAATGTTTCTTGTAAAACTATCTTGTAAATCATTATTTCTAATCCAGTATATTTTAAAATTGATATAATAAAACTTTGATTTATGATCTATTTTCCTGATTTATTTCATTCTCTTTTTATTAACAAACTTATTACTTTTTTCATTCATGGTTTTCTCTTTTGAAGACTGTGAATAAAAAACAAAATTATTCCAGTAAGTTTTTCAATTAAATAAATTTTTATATTTCAATTCATAGCACGTTGAAAATTTTAATAAAACAATTAAAATGAAAATTTTAATGAAGCAATTACTTTTAAAACGTAATTTTATAAAATAAAATTTAACATGGTAATTTAAAAAGTTCATAGCCAGTTATAAACGACAGGTTCTTTGCTTTATAAATCTATTCCAAAAATCACTTTATTTTGCTCAAGTTATATTATTTTATAAAAATCAAAAGTGTGTGTGTCAAAAAAGTGTTCTATTTGTATAGTTGACCATCTCCCTCTTCTTATATAGTTTCTTTTAATTCTTGTCTCTCTCTCTTTGAATTTTTTTGTTCTTCAAGTTATATACTTATTATCTATATTGGCGATTCTTTCTTTGGCAGCTTTTTTGCGCTGGTTAAATTGTCAATAATAAATATTAGTTAATATTGTATATTTAACTGCTTTATATTATATTATATTTTTATTATGTATGTATATATTATGGAAAATGAAAACCTCAAATCTCAGATTTTTTTGAAATTCAAAAACTCAAATAAATACATTTTTAAATCTCCTTTTCTATGTTTAAATAACAAAAAATATTCAACATTTTCTCTAAGAAATTAAAAATTTGACTGAAGAAAGACCTTTTCTTAAGATATATATTAAATATCCTTCATAGATTTATAACAGTTAGTTTAATGAAGTTGTTTCATATAAGTTCATCTCTTGGCTTATTCTTTGAAATACATAATTTCCTTATATTTACCTTCATATTCTTTATTTGGCAAAGTTAAAAGTACTTTTCTTTTTACCTATATTTTTAAAGTACTTTATTTCAAATAAATATTTTTAACATTGCTTAAACTTTTAAATATTATCATCTCCAATAACATTTATATCATATTTTGAAACTTTTAAATCATATCTTTTTATTCATACTACGAATTATGTGTAATAATTTTGTTGTCTTTAGTTTATAAATAATGAAATACATTTAGATTATTTGTTAAATAAATAAAAAATGGGAACTTAAACTTTTATGTAAGAAAATTTTGAAGTTTTAATATAAAATAAAAATTTAGCATGGCTGTAGAGTTGGTTTACTAATTTCTTCATTTAATGATTTAATTGCATAAAATTTATGAAAAACTGCACCAATTATATTTTAATAAAACAAAATTAATTTAATTACAAACTTATAATATCTTTAATGTATTCTCTCAGGAATTTCTTTTTATCGTAATAACCTTTGGATAATTTCACAGTAACACGTTTTCAAATCTTTACTCAGTAGTATATCATATCAAATACATCATCACTTTTGTATGTATGGATATAGCATGCCTTTATATAGCTCAACGAGTCATCGATTGCCGGCCATCAATTCCCTTTGGTCAGTTGCGAGGCCATTAGCGATATTACGCAGCTAATCTGTAGCTGACCCCCTCATTTAGACATCCGGTCATTGATCATCGTTACCTAGTCTTCTGGACCTTACTCTACTGGACACCACAGCCAAGAGATGAAGAGCTCAAAGCTTGATAAATAAGCTTCAACAATTTTTATGGTTTAACAAAGCATGGACGGTGCGATGGGGAATTTTGGCAGAACTAACATCGTTTTTAACTGAATGGGGATTGCAAATAAAATGTCTTAATCATTTTGAAGTGGAAGACTTATGTCATTATTCAAATTATTGCAGCAAATTAACTTTTACTATTTTTTGTTTTTCTCAGAATTATTTAATTATAAATGTAAGCATATTTATGATTAATTTAATATTCCATTTAAAATTTTTTCAAAATTTATTTTTTTATCTAATTATGGCTTATAGGTAGAAATTAAATGAAATTCATCAAAAACATTTCTACGCAGAATTAAAAAAACTAAAAATATTTATGGATATTTTTATCTGTTACTTTTGCTACTATTAGTTCAAAATTTGATTTCTATAACATAATTTGTTTCTTCAAAATATAAATAAACTTCTGTAATGTCAAAAACTATTTTAATTTTTAAATGCTATCTTTTCTTCAATCAACTATTCCAGTATAAAAACACAATATCTTCCATACAACTATAATCACATAATTTACATTTTTTTAAATCTAACTTGTATTATTTTATATTTGCATCTATATGAAACAATATAAATTGAGATCCTTAATTCAAAATTTAAAAATTGAGCTATTAGTTTATATAATAAAACATTACCCTCCCCACTGTCTGAAAATTATTTACAAGATAATCTAAAGAATTTTTTTGACAATCAAGCAAGAATCAATCAAGAATTTTACAGAAATTGGACAATAAAGCGAGAATCCAACAATCGAATCCAATTCTGACATCATATAAGAATTTTATTGACTAGAAAATAGATGTTCTCTTTTTTCCAATAAACTTTTTTAATATTCAGTAAATTATTACACTCATCAATTAAAATTGTTAATATTATTACCAAAGATATTTTAAATATTATTAATTTAAATGCTTTAAATGATACAGTCAATTGTGTTCCAATACAAATCAATTAAAATCGATTAAAACAGAATGCATTGTTTCAAAGTTATAATACAGATATTTCTTAATCAAATCTAGTCATTATTTGTGTTTTCCTTTGCATTAGTAAAATAGATGTTTCTTTTACGTGTTCCATTAATCTGTTCTTCCATTTATAATTAATTTAAATATTTAGTTTTTTCATGGTGGTAAAACTTAGCAATACAAATGAATTAAAGCAGACAGTTAGATATAATAAATAATACTAGAATAGAGCACATATATGTAAATGCTATATTATGAAATACATATTTGAAGTTAATTAAATATTTTGTGGACAAAAAAAAATCAAAATAAACAAATTTCATCATGTTTTTTGTGGTCTGTAAGAGTTTTAGAGCTATTTCTTTTAGTAATTGTAACATTTTATTAAACTAAAATTACTAAGTAAAAAACACTTATTTAATGAAAAGAAAAATTACGTTTTTTTTCTGCTTTGGAAAGCGCTATATTTAGGTAATTATAAATTTCACGTTTTCTTTGGGAAACACATGTACAGTCAGGAAGTATAATTAAGTAATATATGTATGCTTTCTTTTCCCCTTAACACACATACATGTAAAATGGAGGGAAATATCATAATTCTTAAAAAATTTATGAGAATTCGTTTATTGTCATGAGAGCACACACACACTATGAAGAAAATAAATTCATTAAAAAAATTGTTGTCTTTTGCTATGATATTATTAAAAAATTCCACTTTATTAATTAATACAAAAATGTCATTTTTTAGCTTGTAAGTACGTTTAGAAGAAACAAATTATTTAATTTAGAAAAAGTGATATAGAATTTCTGAGAGAAAGAATTACTACTGAAAACTGTGTTCCCTACTATGAAAAAAAAAAGTTAAAATGTGAAAAGATACAATTAAATGAAAGATGAAAGATACTCCTAAATGAAAAGATACAATTAACTAAATTAAATGAAAGTAATAATGAACGCGAATTATAGCTCAATTTATGAACAGAAGTTTTGCAAAATTAATAGAATTATGAAATTATGATTTAGGGAAAAGAATAATAAATTTCATTTCACAATTATTATGTGTACTAACGAAATTACAAAATAAATGAATTTCCCTGTAAATATAAGATTACAATTTTAGAATATCCATTTAACCATGGATATTTTGTACTTCAAGTATTTTATATTTATACATTTTTTATAATGAATAAGTCAAATGAAGGTTATTTTCTTTTCAGTTATTTCTCTGAAGAAATCTAAAATGAATTCTTGATTATTTATTGACTTGTCATTTGTTTTTTCAGTCTGAAAAACTATATTTTTAGTTTGTTATTCTTTACCAATTATATAAAGTTCACTTTTTGTACCCAGTGACAATGCTCCACAAATTGCCCAATTGTTTGCTTCTAACTTACTCATCTTACACATATAATATTTTTAAATTATTTCTCTGACGGAACAATTGTGAGTCTATGCCTTAACAGTATTTTTATTTCACTAAAAGTGCAGAAAAAATTTTAAAAAAATGATTTTATTGTAAATTCATAAAATCGTCTCAAGATTTTTTCTTTATCGCTAGTACTAAAAATGGTACTTTTAATGAATGTTACCAATAATTCTATTATTCCACAAGGGGCAGCCATAATTAGTATATGTACTGAAATTCTTTATGAAATTGTGAAAAATGTATTAAATTGGAAAATAATATGGCGAAGTCTTTAAAAAGTGGAAAAACAAGTGCCAATGTATTTCATGGACATTATGCATGACTTATCATTTCGACAAAAAAGATATGTTTCTCAAAAGTTCTTTATTTATTGTTATTACACGAATATTCTTATGCAATATTCGTATAAGATAATCATGTTATTTGAAATTTAACATTCAATTCACTCTATTTATCCAACAATCAGACCATACATTTTAATATTTTGGATTGACTGAAAAAACCTCACTAAAAACGAAAGTTTATGTGAAAATTCACAAAAATTTGTTTGTTTTAAGCAAAAGTTTATGAGAACTGGATTTTCATAAGAAAAATAGATTGGAGTCTATATATGTGTTATGTGGCTGATAAAATTGTACACATGTTGGGATGAGGGAATACATTCATATTTTCAAAGACATTCATTATGATTTCAGGTGCCTAATTTTGACACTCAAATTGATGAATGGAAATATCTAAGCTGAGAGTGCTTATTTCACCTTGAAATTTTTTTTATTAGTTCCTAAAAAAATAAGAATTAGAATTTAATCTTATTTTGAAATACATATTGCCTTTTATTAACTCAATTTATTTTATAATTACTTCTTTTCTAATAGTATATAAGGATCTAATACTATTGAGGAACTTTTTGGATAATATTGTTAAATCAAGAAAATGCTAGAAATTTATCCACATTAGTCTCTCTCCACTCCATTTATCCACTCTCAGGCATGATAAATATTTGCTATAAATTGCTAAAATATAATAGTTTAAATTTTCAAAAATTTCAAATCATGCTTAAAAAGAACTTCTCTGTGTTTACTTTGAATTATTTTCAATTAAAGCATACATTTAACAAGTTAAATTTTAATCATCAAATATGTCACTATTATTTCACCAAAAGAATCCAGTAGTAAAAATTTCAGATAAGTAAAAATTCATTTGTTTGGACGATAATAATAAAAGCATGGTGTTGACAGTTTTTGGAATAAGTTTTAAATTGAAATCATTAAAGAAATTAGAAAAGATTGAAGGTTTAATTATGATTCATGCAAGTGTAAAAATGAAGCAAAATATTATTTTTTCTATTTAATTATTTGTCTTTAGCCAACTATTCACCAATTCTATAAATAATTTTAAACACATTATAAGAAAAATTAACTTAATACGCTACCTTATTTCTTAAATACAAGATTACAACTCGAAATGTAATACCCTTGGTTTGATTCCAGACAGTGAAAGATGGATATTATATTTCTACCTTTCATATACAACCTGAATGGATGTTTGGGAGTTTGCATGGTTTCTGTCTTTGCGATGTATGAATTATTTTCAATGAGAATCCTTCCAAGTAACTACACAGTGATTACTTAAATTTGCATTATGACAGTTTCCATTTGTTAACTGTAACCATGCTATGTTAAATTATAAAATTACTAAAAATATTCGTCCTAAAGTTCAAACCCCAAAGCTGCTTTACAAAATTTTAAATAATTTTTTAGTTTTTGTTATGAACAGAACACACAGATAAGTTTTTAATAAAAGCAAAAGTATCTACTCATTTACTTCGAAGTATTTTAAGATTTCTGTCAACGAAACTTTAAATTAATTAGGAGTAAAAATAACATTCCTTTCATAATAATCCAAAGTTCATAAATCTTTGACAAGGTTTCGTTGAAAAATGGGATTTCACTGGTAGGAGATCTTTCAGCGTGTTTTTCATGAGAACTAGAAACATACAAACCAAGCAAGAATTAATAACTTTCTCCTTTTTCCAACTCAGTTACATTGTCATTTTTTCAGAACAAGTCGATTAACCAGGACTAATGGACTGACCAGTTATGCCCAATGATAAAAAGAGGAAGCATCGTCCAGGATATGAAAATGTATTTTTCAATAGTACATTGGCGGCCCGAATGACATCACATCATTACATTAGTGTATCGTACATAAATCATGACCGCGCCGTTACTAATGTAGTGAAAAGAACCAGGTTTAACGGTTGTCTGCGCGTAGTAAGCGATCAAGATAAAAATAGATAATTATTTTATGACGACGTGAACCTGGTAAAAAGAGAAAAAAATTAATAAAAGGTAAAGCTCATGTTCTTTGTAAGTACAGCGAAAACGATAATGTGGAAAGTAATTGTTGTAAGTGCCCCCTGAAGAAGTTAATTTGTAGGGTGTGGCCTATCATTTTCAGATGATAATCTGACCTACGTGGACGGAAGTACTGATTTTTCATTGCCGATATCGGGTAGAACGTCTATTGCTAAAGTGGAAGACTTAACATTAAATTTTGAATTCGGTCTACTGTTTGATAAAAAATTTAGAGTATATGAAGGGAAAATTTCCTTCCATTTAGGAACTTTTTAATCTTATATGGGGAATTTTCCGTAAAATTAGGGAATATTGGGGAATTTTTTTTTTTGGAAATAAAGCTGGCAACCCATGTAAGAATAATAGAGTTATGAAAGAGGGAGAAGATGAATTTATTGGACTTAAGTGGTCTTTGTGGCAGCACGTTCATTTTCCATTATAGATTGACTCGTTCACGGAACAGTGTATATTTAACGGCAAATAGAGGACGTTAACGGTATGATGATACTGTTTGAAATATGTACTGAATAACTAATATATACACCCCGATAGAATTTTAGGAGCATTCATTCATGTATGTCTTTCTTTATTTTAGATATTAATTTTCGTGTGAATAATTGAAAAACCATACTCAACATTAAACATTTATTAAAAAGAAAGGCATTAATGTTCATAAATATAAATTAACTCAAACGTTACTTAATTAAATGAAAACAAAATATATTTAGTTAATTCAATTTTATTTACAAATTCTATAAATAATGTACAATTATAAATTAAGTTAATTAAAATAAATACTAAGTTAAAAATACCAAGTTAAACAAAGCATTGAATAAATGAAAATTAAAGTATTGATAAGACTTCATAAAATCATATATATTATTTGAAAAACGTTTAATTAGATAAAAAGTTCTTTTATAACCAAATTTCGAAATTATAGATTATATTTATAATTATTTCATGAATAACAGACAAATAAAATAAATAAAAATGATCTGACTTATAATAAAAAAATAACCGGTCAAATTCGTCTGTACTTGAGTGAGAAAAAACTGTACCAAAAATTATTAATTAAGTTTAAATAATATGTTTTCATTTAAAGTAAAATGATAGATAAATTGTAACACCTAGATTTAATACGAGTACTATATGCAATGTGTATGTTTTTAGATTTTTTTATACGTTATCCTTTATCTGTTTGTTTTTATTCGACCAATAGATGGCGCTATTATGCACTTTTTCATTTAAAATTAAATAAAAAATCTCACTTGTTCAATAGTTATATTTCTAAAAATAGATTTTCATTTATTATTATTATTAATTTTTTTATACCTTTTGCTTAAAAATATAGTTTTTTGTAAAAATATTAAATGTTTTATAACTTAAAGGCATTAGTCTTAAACACTACGAATTGATTATTTATGTTGATTTCATGCAAAATATAACGACCTTTATAAAATATTAAAATATATAATGATAATTAGAGTATTTCTTTTGATTAGTAATAATATAGTGAATGTATATTTTCTATTATTATAAATATGAGAATATATAGTAGTTTAGATACTTAATAGCTCTTTGTCTTCCATTCCGACTGAGAGTAAATAATCATCCCATACTTTGCTTCTGCGGCATCTGCGATTACACTTCGTTTTCTCATCAGCTGCGTCAATGCAATCAATAGTCTCAATACAGATCCCCAAGTGTGTTGGACTGTTGGAAGGTGCCCATTGATAAAGGGAGGGTCACCCAATCGATTTCTTTGTACGCCCACCCTAGAAGAATCTTCGGTCTTGCGTGTCTTTCCAGGATAATAAAGCGGGTGAGAGATTTCCTCCAATTAAAATTTCCCCTCCACTTTACCTCCCTCAACCTCACCCTCCCACCCTCTTGAAACAACGGAATCTACTTTTCAAAACTCCAGAATGGAAAGACGACGAACAAGGCTCCCGCCGCATTAAATTCGGAATCCTGGAATGAGTAATCAGGCGAGCGAGGCACCAGGAATAATGTTTGTCGAATGAATTCGATCTCTGCCGAACCTTTCCTTTCCAGAATCAACAATAATTCCCAAAAGAAAAAGGCGGGATCCTCTTTCATTCTCTGTTCCAAGCCTACCTGGAGTCTTCCAGCCTAATCCCACGGCCCACTCCAAATAATTGAGGATAATTAAATCGTTTTCCTGAGGGGGTTTTAAGCTTTTCCTCTAGACTCCTTCATGCATATTGATAAAGGCTCCCAGATATTAATTTTCAGTTAGAAGTAGAAGGACAATTTTCCAACATTTGTTTGAAAACTGAATAATAGTCACTCCAAGGATATATCTTCCCAACTCCCACTCCATGCTCCGGAAACACGCAGAATATAACGACGACAAATAAGTGTTTGCAACTTTCCCATTCCTTTTCTAGATGAATGGCAATCACTTTTCAGAAAGGGGCGGCGGGGGCAATTGGGAAATCGCTTTCCCTTATCTCACTCAGAACTTCTTTTGTTGTCGCCATTTTCGCACTCCGGATTGTTCCTGCAATGTTCCTATACAGGAATCGAAACTACTTTAAGTAAACGAGATATGTTGGAATGATACTGGATGAAGACGACGTCATCCATGAGATCTTATCCTGCCCATTCAAGTAGTAAAAGAAAGAGATAGGGTAATTAAAACTTGTATCTGAGATGAATTTAATCAATAAGCTTGCTGGGAATGAGTTTTTGAATATGTAAATGCAGTTCTAATTGATAGGAAATAAGACTAAATAGATGTCTTTATTAAAAATGAACAACAAGCTCTTTTATTGTTATGAAATGTATTATGCTTAAGAAAACACAATTAATAAATATATTATGAATGCTGTTTTCTCCATACTTATTTCTCTGGCGAACGTTTAATTTGTTGAAACGAAGACTATAATTTTACTCTTTTGAACTCAGAACATCATGTTTAAGCTTTTAATGATTGGATTAAATTAAACTTATTTAGTTTTATATCCTGTTTGACTACATCGTTCCATTTTTGTAAGCTAATTTATAAATTAATGACTTCATTTCTAAATATAATGTTTAAATGAGCACATTTGAAGTAAAACAAATAGGTTAAGCTTCAGAATTAGTAATTACATACATTAAAATATATTTCTATACAATCAAATAGAGTCTCTGTACAATTGAAAGTAGGAATTCTTGGCAGTCATTCATAATAAAATGTGTTTTCGGCACAACTTACTTAATTAAATATTATTTTTAACTACAAATATTCTCTATTTTGTATCTGTTTATATAATAACACACATAAACTTCATTAAATTTCAGTTAATATATCTATTCAAAAAGAAATATAATATTACATTATAATAACGCTATAAAATATAGCATTATTAAATTAAATAAAATTTTGAGAATAAATAATAAAATATTAAAATATGATAAAATATTTAGAATTATTCTAAAAATATAATTCATTTTATTGAAGAAGATATTTTTGTTTAAATTTACAAGTAATGTGAATAAAATAATTCTACTTTACATTAAAAGAAATAGTAAAGCAAGAAATATATAATTTCTTAAAGTGATATCAAAATTAAATAAATAAAATAAAATTTCAATAATGTTATTCATTGTACTTATATATTTATCTTCATTGAAATAACTCTCAATAATTAAAAAAAATCAAAATGCAATCTTTAAAGTTAGTGACGTTTTTATGATTGAAAAACAGAAATGCGTATTTAATTCAAGATGAAACCTATAATATTCTTAAATCTCTCAGATTGAAGAAATAGCTCTCTTCTAAAATGAAATATTTCTTTCCTCTGAAAAAAGTGTTAAAAGGAGAAAGAAAACAATTTGACAATGTTTTTATAGAAAAAAGATCTGCTAAGAGCAAAATGCCATCATTAGTTAACTTTAAAAATCCTTTTTAAACAAGACGTGTGTTAAAAGAGCCTAAAGACCGGTGGGCCTCTCTTCTGTCACGAACCGGTGCACAGCATTTTAAAGCAAATAGTCCAACAATCTCAACTTCTCTTTTTTTTCAATGCACATCCCTGTTCAAATTCTCTGCATACATGTCTTACTTTCTCATTTACTGAGATATATCTATATCCGGGCACTTGATGGTCCAATTTGTGCCAGCAACTTAGCCAGACCTGCTTGTCTATCACTCGGGCAACAATGTCCCAAACGTGTCATCAGTCATGGCTCCATGAAGTCGCGTGGAGAAGAAATTTTTTTTCTCTCTTCGGTTCTTATGCACTCAGTTCTTTCCTTAACGTAACATTTATTTATCGCTTTTTTTTAACCTCGTCATCATCATCGTTTTTCTTTTATTCCACTGTGTAAAGTTATACGAATCAATGCTGCATGTAAATAGATCCATTGGACGAGTTTAAACTAGCAAGACGAAGAACGTGTTTTTCCAAAGAAGAAAAAAAAAAATGGTGTTGATGTGAAGGTAAGGAGGGGATGAAAAGTAATCATTTCTCTCTCGAATTGTAGTCTTTTCTGTTAAGACTACCATAGCTGCTGCGATTTCTTAAAAAAAAAAAAAAAAATTTTTTTATCTGATCATCCCTGATATCACTTTATTTTGCTTTCCTCTGACAATTTTTTTTTTTCTTGAAGAGGTAAAATAGGCGTAAAATTGCACAGATGAATCATCTGTAAAAATACTGAAGTATTTCAAACATTACGGTAAAATTGCAGTAGTTACCGATTCTCAAAGCTATAATTTTAGCGTCTTTGGAAGTTTCCATCAGCTGCTTGACGTTAGGGCAAGTTATTAATTTGTAAATTTTACTTGGATTTTTTTTTTTTTTTTGTGCATAAAATCCGTAATGCCTATATGCAAAAAGTTTTATTTTTAAGGGGGAGATGACTTCATTTATTAACTAGATATTTCTTTTGTAATTCAAAGGATTAAAATTAATATTTTAATTACTAAATTAGTACATTAATTTGATAAATTTAAAAACATAATGGTATCCTTTATTTAGATTATGCTTAAATCACTGCACAAACGAAGGTTTTTGCTTAAAAATTAAATATAAAATTTTTCAGAATTTTTTTTTCAAAATATAGAAAGATAACTCGAAATTAGTACACGAAAAATAATTTCTTATAGTTATACTCAAAGAATTATGTTAATTTACTCATGCAATAAATATATATATAATTTATCTCGTTGGATTTAATCTTGCGAATTTAATTTAAGTATTTAAATTTTGTCAATTTTAAGAAGAAATTGGTTTTAATTTAATTAGAAAAAATGAAATATACTTTTGTTTTAGTTGCCAAATATAATATCTTTAAATTGAAATGTAGTTTGAATTATTTTTCTTTTTGCCTTTTTTAATTAAATGCTATTCACTTATTAAATGATTAAAACTTTATCAAAAAGAATATCAATACATAAACCTACCATTCAGATAAAGATTTCTCCTCTTAAACCAGTATGCGGTGATATATTCTTGTGCATAGAGAACTTTTCAAGGGTGACTATCAAATGCATATTGAAAAATTTTTTATTCAAAAATAAATTATTAAAAATATGGGATAACATTCAATTTATATACTAGTCTTTTTACTAATTAAAAAATTATGAGGTTAAAAGTTATTTATTTTAACAAACATAATATAAATTATCTATTTCCTTGCCTTATTTATTGTTTTATGTTCAATTTTATTTATTTCATCAAAAAGAAAAATATGTTTCTTTTTAATTGCCTGATTATTATAATTTTAGGAATCTTTTTAATTTACAATAGCTAAAAAATTAAAACAAATTAAATAAACGCTTAAATGGACAGTTGACATTCAAAAAAATTTAAAACTAAAGCTTGCAAAATTTCACACCTACCTGTGTGCTACATTCTCAAATATAAAATACTTAGAAATTATTATTTTCTTGACTATTATTTGAAAATAAATTATTAAAGAAAATTAAAAATGAATTAAGACTTAATTTTTTTATAAGAAAGAAAGATTATTTTTAATTTACTATGGACAATTAATGGCTCCTATAGTTTTTTTAGAATACTTTCAATTTATTAACAATGTTATATATATATATATACTTGAAAAAAAGGTAACTTTAAAATATTTAAGGATAATTACTATAGTGAAGATAGAATAATCAATTCTAGATCAACAGGAATTTAGATAGAATAATCAATTCTAATTATCAATAGGAATTTAGATTCAAACTAAGCAATCCATGAAATATTAATCCAAGAATAAGTTTAAATTAAATTAATATTCCACAATTCATATTGCTTTTTAATCTTCACTAAAGTTTCAATTTCTTGCAAAATTTAGAAATTGTAATTTTATTTTAAAACAAATTGTAAGTATTTTGAAGAATTTTATTGGATTCCAATAAAACATTTTTCACCAAGATCCAAAAATATTTCGTAAATATTTGAAAAATAGAAAAAAAAGATTTGATTTTGTGACTTTTAATAGCAAAACTCAAATATCTTTGAATTTGAATCTATAATGTTTCATTTTTATTTAAATTATACACATTTAATGCAATTGTTCAAAATTATTCTCGCTTTAAAACTTAAAATAATTTATCAAAATAATTGATTGAGTGAAGGATTATATTTTTGATTCTCATAAATTACTTAAAATTCAGAGGTTTCTGAATATAACGGTAGAAATTCTAATTTTACTTTTAAAGTGTCCATTTCTCGCAATAGCACAAACAAAATTCATAAAACTTAAATTTAATATTATTTGTGAGTACTGTTTTTTAGGTATATTTTTCTTAAACTGATACACCATTGAAATATTAGCCCACTGTTGTTTATATAGCGCATTTTTTACGTGACTTTACGACAAAAAGTGCGACAGTCTTATTTTCTTGCGTCCTACATTTTCAAAACAATGTGTTTTATTTCCAGCTCTTCAAATAAAATTGCTTGTCTCATGGAGAATCGGTCACGACGCCTCAATTTCGGGTCTTTACTACCGGCTCAAAAATAAGAGTTGGCACTTTTTATAACAAAAAGAAAATATTTTTCATAATTTTACACCACCATACACCTGTCATATCACAACACTATAATTTTGCTAAATTTTTATTACGTCATCACAATAGCTGTAGCCCGGGAAAATGTGACATATCGCCAGCTTTGTTCTTCGGCTTAAGTTAGTGCTGCGCGAGTCATTTGTGTTTCTAACAACACAGGTTGAATTCCATGGAAAAAATTTTAAATAAATAAAAATACTCCATATAAGTTTTGAGTGTACGAAAGTGCTCTATTTATTTCGAGATTTAGTTGTTTATTTCTTATTCACTTTTTCCGACAATATATGTGATTGTGGAAAGAAATATTTTTTCCACTTTGGTGTAAGTTGAGCAATTTTTTCGGATTGTTTTGTGGGCTGCATAAATATATTTTTTACGTATTCAGTTCATGCATTTATACTGATGTAAATCTTAGTTTAGAAATTAAAATACGAAATAAAAAATCTAATAGGAAATTTAAATGCGCATAAATTCGCAAAAATATGATTTAAAAATGTTTAGTGTTGTATGTAATATAGTTATTTACTAATTTCATTAATATTAACTGTAAATTCTATGTAAAAAAGTTCTTCTAAATTAAAATGAGAAGCATTCTTTTTTTACAAATACATTAAAATAAGATCTCATATAAAATATATATATATATATATATATATTTTTTTTTAGAAATTCGCCGTATGTATCTCACATCTAAAACTTTTATTTCCATATTAAACGCCCGCTTTATTATTTTTATAACAAAAATCGTAACATTAACCACATCTCTTCATTATATATTAAATTTAGATATAGCGTTATATATAAACAATGACAAAATTAAAATAAGAAATGGTGTTTACTCTACGTTAGTAATTTAATTAACAATTTTTATATTTTCAACAAATAAAGTCAAGTATATTTTATGAAGCTACCCTCTCTAATTTTGGTCATACCTTTATCGAAAACATTTTAGTTATCATATTTTGATAAATAAAATTGGAGTATATATATTTATGCATATTTTTATATGCATGGATATCAATTTAATAGAAGGTATTGGTGAAAATGGTAAGCACATTTAAAATTATTTAACTCTTCATAAATCTTCCTCTGTATATAATTGTCATACATGACTTTTATTATTTATGATGAATAATATTTCTGATGGACCTATCAAGAATTCATGAATATTTCTCTTTCCAATAAACGTTTTTATTCGTGATCTTAAAAAACATAGTATTGGATATTAAAACTAACTTTTATGAAAATTAGATCTATATTCTGATATTATTACATTGTTGTATTTTGTAGAATACTGATACCGCAAAAGTCTCGTGCTTAAATAATTATAATTAGATATTTTTTCTCAAAGCAATAAGTTTTTTTTTGTAAAATAAAAATTATATTGTATTTCACTCTTCGAGGAGAATAAACTTATCTAATTTTTCTGCTCAGTGATGAATTTTAATTACACGAGTTCAACAAAATAATTCTAAATTTTACAAGCAACTGTTTTCTTTTTGTAATCGGAAAATTAAATTATGATTTCCAATATTTTATTTTGTATGAAAGAATTATTGAGAAGATAAATGAGATGGTTTTATTTTCCCCCTTTTTTTCCCTGACATTTTGTTTTACCAAGACAATAACTGCACATTGCAATGGGTAAGATTGCTTGTATTGATTTTCACATGCGCTTCTGAAAACAGTGAAATAACTTTTCTCCATTAATCAATAAAATGCTTACTCGGTTCTCATTTCATTTATATATTCCGTTAAAAACAAAAGCAATCAGAAAAGCAGAGGGATAAACAAAAATATTTTTCCGTTAAAAGAGGGGAAAACAAATTTTTTCCCTGCATAGAAAGGGAATTTCGGATGCTGAACATCGATACATCCTTGCTAGGAAAATTTCTCCTTTTCTAAGGAGGATGATAAAAATAACAGTAAAAAAAGGGGGACAATATCGAGTCATCTTGTATGCAGCAGGCGTCGTTTGAAAGGGAAATTTTTACAAACTGTCAAATGTGGCAATTTCATCGCCTTCTTCTGTTTAAAGTATTTAGGCCGTTCTGTTCTTCTGTATATTGATTAGGTTGAAGAGTAGTGAAGGGAAAGGTGCTAAAATTTTAAACGTCCTCATTCGCCATGTTTGGACACGCATACGATTTAAAGGTTATGATTTCTTTGAATTCACAGCTAAAATATTTAACAGCCTGATTACTTCACGATCATTCAGAACTCTTGAATATTTTAATTTCAGTTATAATTTTCAAATTTATGAACATTTTAGATTTTTGTTCCATGTTTTCATTTTTTTTAAATGTTAAATTATTAGCTTAAATGCATAAACATCATCATTTGATACCACGTCATGAATAAACAATTACTTAAAAGTTCCAGTATGAGCTCAAATATCCGTGCGAATACATTTCTTGGAAGACATTTTTCAGGACTTTATAGCTAAAGTAAGAACACAGAAAATTCCCAAACACCCACACAGTTCATGTGTATATAGAAAAACACAGGTACAACATTAATTTTATTTTATTTAAAAGTGTCTTCTATTGATTTTGGGAGCTGAAAAAGTGGCCTATTAATAAATCCGCAATTAGTTCTATCACCTAATCAAGACTCAAGCTGATCAGCCCCAATACTGAAATTTTTTTTCTGCTTTCAATATTACAATTATTTAACACGTAATAATGGCTTATTGCGTATAATATTTATATTTTCAAAATCAGTTGGCTATGAGAAATGATCCATCTTGAATACACTTCTTAATTTTATTAAATAATTTATGTCCTTAAAATTACTCAATGAATAGAGGGTTAGTAAAACAATTATAAGAAATGAAATTCATTTTTGGCAATGACTTGGTTGAAACTTATGCTTTTTTGTCAAGTAATTGATATTATCATAATGAACATATGAACAACAAAAAGGAATTATCTTTGTAGAAACATTATAGGCTTTTGTGCCAAAAATATCAATATTTTATCTGCCATTTGATTCAGATATTAACAAACAAATGAAATTTTAATTTCATTGCATATCATTTCTTTGCTTTGCAGTAAATTAACTATGATCGTAGATTAATTTGTTTCATAATCGTCTATTATTTTCATATATATTTTCAACAATTTTCACAGTAAATTAACAAAAATATTAATTATACATGTTAAGATAATGTGCAAATTTATCAATGTAAGAAATCCTCAGTGACATACATCCAAATATCTATATATCTAAGTCACAAGACTTTCCAGGACTCTCCATAAAAATTTCTGTAAATTAACATTTAATCTTAATTTTTTTAATCTAAGAGATTGATGTGAAAAACGCGAAAGGTATATTTTACTAAAAATAATCCTATACACTTTGAAAATTATTAGGAGAACTAGCTTCAATAATGCAACCAATATTTTATAAAAACTTTTTCATTTCTGAAAATAACAGTATTTTAATTTCCTTGTTTAAATGTAAACTAGTCTTAGGATACAATAAATTTTCAAAATTTCTAGAATATTTTTTTCACCTACAAGAGGGAACATTTCCAAATAATCATAGATTCATAATATTGACATTCAGAAAATAGCGAACATGAAGAATCTGAGAGTACTATAGAAAAATTTATATCCAACCATAAAATTTTGAAGAAGGTTTGTAAGTTTCCAGGTACTCTCCAAACTCCAGAACATCAAATAACTGTATAAACTCTCATTAGCACTCTCCACGCACAGCAAATTCTCAATGGTAACTAGGAGAAACTCGAAACACTTCAATGTTTGATTGCATAATATATAGCTTTGCTTAAAATACAAGGCTGTCCCTTGAGATCACATATCAAAAATATTGGTTGAATCCAAGGAAAAAATGCATTACATTGTATATGCATCCAAATTATAAAAATAACCGTTTGTACACAATTATTGTTTCATTTTTATGGTGCAATTGCTATTATTCATAGTGTGATAATAACCAATGAATAATAACAATCATCAAAGTAAAATAATTTTACCATCTCATTCCTTTACATAAAATATTATTTTTGTAGCTCAACAATAAATTAGAACTATGACCAAGTGATAAAAACACGATGAAAAGTACTAAATTTGATTCTAGTCACTTTGGAGCAGTGGAAAATTAATGTATATTTGATTTATGAATACATGTTTCTTTGCGTAGATAGATGTTTGAGAGTTTCCAGGTTTCCTCCTTTGCAACAACTGAATATTTCTAAAGATAGCTCAATGAAAATTTCTCAAAATAGGCAAAAAACACTCGGAAGCGTTGCTTTATGTTGGCCAATAAATCTAAAGATAATGATACGTATGCCAAAAATATTTTTATTTTCAAAAACTCTCCATCGTAAAGCACACCATATAGGAAGACATTTTTCAATAAATTAAGAAAACTTTATTGTTGAATATTTGGAGTTCATAAGAATTGTTGAATTTAAAGTATTTAATTTGGATGATGTCTTTATTTTTGCTTCAATAAGTGCACATATAGTTATTATATGTCTTTTATTTGTAATTTCCTTTAAAAATTGGTTCACATTGAACCAAAGTTCGGTATTTTTCAATCCCAAACATGGCGCCTTGAGCTGTTGGTGCTACATCCCAGGGAATCGTGCAAGGCAAAAACGATTCTAAAGTTTTTGGTAATCACGCAGTCTTCTCGAGAAAGCGATAAGTAGCGACCGTTCTGTATTACAGAACAAGGCAGGTAATTCGCATGCAACGGGCATAATGTAACGGATTTGTAACAAATCATCGCAGCTTCAGAGCAATTTCGACTCCTGATTTTATCGACCCCGCACCAGAAGACCTGGTGTCTCTTTATTGGAAATATTGAGCTTTTTTTATGCCCATTCTTTTTATTATTGAAAAATGTAAAAGACCCTTTTGAAGGGTTCGAGAAAAGTAAATGTGCAAAAATGCTTTATTACATCATTTAAATATATATATATAGTAAGCTAATCGTAAATACTGATTTTATTTTTCGATAAAAATGTTTGGCTTATAGTATCATAGGATGATATTAATTTGTATTTCTAAATATAAAAGATTGTAAAATTTAGGAAAAAAATTAAATTTCGTATTACAATAAGTTATTTTAAATTGCATACTTTATAGATTGAAAAACATTAATATGGAAAAAAAATCTTATTTTGATCACTTAACATTTTTAATTCCAGTTTTTGTAGATTTGGTTCTAGTCCACATAAAGCTTGTATTTTTAGATTTAAAAATGCAATTCCAGGGGTTAAATATATATAATTATATATATAATACATAAGTCCTAAGTTTATTTTTTAATTTTAGTTATTTGATCAAAAAATGTCTTATTAGTTGAAATAAATACTTTGTAATTTTTTAAATGTAGTTTGGCTGAGTTTGATTTCTTGTTCAATAAATATTTTTTGCACACGAGGGCTAATTGGACAAGGACCTACAGTTTGAAGTGAATTCCGAATCATTAAATAAGACTTTTTCATATTGAATCCGAAATATTTTCAATTCTTAAAAAATATGAATACAAAAGGTTTTAGTAAGAAATATTTATTTTTTAAATGCAATTACAAATAGTATGCGGGCAGTAGTATAAAAATGCCGATTCCAGGACAGTGGAGCGTGGAGCAAGGTGGAGGGAGGAGGGGAGTGGTGGAGAAGGGAGTGGAGTGGAGGGGAGCGGTGGAGAAGGTAGTGGAGTAGAGGGGAGGGGAGTGGTGCAGAGAGAGGAGTAGTGGAGAGGGGATGGTAAAGGGGGTTGAAATCGAGTTGGGTTGTACTGCTCCTTCTTCAAGTTGAGTTGCATATTCCTAAAGTTGAGTTGTCTAACTCCTACTTGTAATAATTTTGAAGTTACTATTATTTGAGTGGCAATGTTGATTTTATTTTAGCTAGTGGCAACCGCTCAAATATATGTTTAATCTTGTATGATCAGGATGTACCTTGCAGAATCAAATTTTATGTTCGGCCACTCCTTTCCCTGCTTGTTTGGGAATATTACTATTTATATCTATAGTTGCCTATGGGCTTTGGGGTCAAATTCCCCCAATGCCGATAGGCAGCTCTTTCACTCCTTAATCCTTCCGCATGCAGAGTGTTACGTTATTTCTTTACAGCCTATGGAATGACTCAAAGAAAGTGATGTCATAACTTTTAACCAATAGTCAGTTCGTTAAAAAAAATAGTTCTTAAGCATGTTTGAGTTTTATAATTCGCATTTGCCATTTCTCTTTTGGATACATACCGTTTACCATTTCGTTCTGCTAAGAAAGAAATTTTTCTTTAAGAATTAAATTTATTCTTAGTTTAAATTTGTGCATTTTGATTCTTCATCAGCTTCTGTTGACTTATGGTATGTGGCATTTTATTTAATATTGCATGATAACATTTCATTTACATTACTTGATTTAATAAGTGGAAGTGACTCTAAGAAATTCCCCTTTATTTTGTGAAGTGTGTAACTCGTTGTCAAAAATCACGCATTATAGGATTTCTTTTTTAAAAAATGAAATCATTTTCATAATGAACAGTGAATTAGTGTCAACCAAGCTGATTTAATGAGTGCTTTTATTTAGCAGAAAGGTTATAGTAGCGTGATATTTAATTCTAAGTACTTTATGAAACTGCATTTTACTTTCTTATAAAAATTGAACTCAATTGCAACCAATTAAAAAGAAGATCGTTTATTTTTTATTTTAATAATGGATTCCGATGAAGAATTCTTAAATAATACAGAATTTCCATTGAACACCCAAATTAAAACATTAATGGATTTCGCTGATATAAATTTTGATTCAACATTTCGAGAAGATGAAGGGATGTTTAAATGCTCAATATGCGCTGCAGAATTTACATGCTTAAGAAATTTAAAACGGCATAAAATGTCTAAGCATGAAAGCAATAGTGATAATAATAATATTTGCGATAACTGTGGAAAACGTTTTTCACGATCTGATGCTCTTAAACGTCATCAAAAGGGTCTTATATGCACCAATTTAAAAAGAAAGATTAATTCTAGTGAAGGCCAACGACAGAAAATTCAACGCACCTTAATTTCAACAAACAATCCTGCTTCAACTACATCAGTACCATCGACCTCTGCGCAATCCACTAATGTAAAATATGGAAAAAGAATTTTAAATACATTTCAAGAGCACATCATTTATCCTACTCCTGCAAATGAGAAAGACCTAAAAGTTTTTTTACTAAATGCAGAAGTAGAAACTGAGAGTGTTATTAAAAACGAAGCTCGTTCTCACCATGGTATCAAATGGTATACCAATGCGAAAATTAAATTTATGAGGAATAAAATTGGAGAAGAGGATGAAATGTGCATATCTTTCTTTCGTTCAAAATGTGTAAAAACTTTAGAAGGTGATGAAGTAACCTCCTTTATCAATGAGGCATTTTCAAAAATATATTCCTCTTTTGAAGAGTTTATTGAACGTGGCAGTGGTTGGGTACTTGATAAAATTCAATTTCTTGAATTAAGGACATGCATTTATGAACCACTTGTAGGAAATTCTTATTTACCATTACCACCCTCCATTGCTAAAAAAAATGCTGTAATTAATATAAAAAATAACGATCAAAAGTGTTTTTTATGGAGCATTTTAGCTTCTCTTCACCCCGCAGAAAATCATGCTGAGCGGATTACACATTATGAACAATATGAAGGAGAATTAAATGTTGAGGGTATCACTTTTCCTGTACCAATAAATAAAATCACCCAATTTGAAAAAAATAATAAAATTTCAGTAAATGTTTTCGGTTGGGAAAAAGAAGTTTTCCCCCTTCGAATAACTACAGCAAAATTTGATAAACATGTCAATCTTATTTTAATTTCTGATAATGATCAAAACCATTATTGTCTGATTAAAAATATGAGTCGTTTGCTTGGGGATTTATCAAATCACCAACATGAATCATTTTACTGCAATTATTGCTTGCACCGTTTTGCCCAGAAAGATACGCTTGATGCTCATGTTGAAGTATGTGAACCAAATGGTCCACAAAAAATAAAAATGCCTACAGAGGAAAATAAATTTTTACAATTTCAGAATTTTCATCATCAGCTTCCTGTCCCATATACTATATATGCAGACTTCGAATGCATTCTCCCAGAAATTCATACTTGCATGCCAGAGGAGAAGAAATCTTTCTCCACATCAATTTCTTCTCATGTACCATGTGGATATGCATATGTCGTTGTGGACTCAAAAGGAAAATTATTTCAGCCACCAAAAATTTATCGGGGTGAAAAAGCTGTTGAATTATTTTTAACAGACGTATTCCAGCTTGAAGAAACATTAACGAAAATTATCACGAAAAATACTCCAATTATAATGTCAAAACAAGATGAGAATAATTTCGCGAAAGCTGAAATATGTCATATATGTGAGAAAGCTCTTAAAAATGATAAGGTCCGTGATCACGATCATATGACTGGTGAGTACAGGGGTGCAGCACATAATCAATGTAACTTAAAATTTAAAACTGAAAAGTTTATCCCAGTAATATTTCATAATCTTCGAGGTTATGATAGTCATTTAATAATGAAGTCGGTTGGGAAATTTAAGGATAAATCTATTAAATGCATCCCAACCAATTCTGAAAAATACATATCCTTTTCAATAAATAATCTAAGATTTTTAGATTCCCTACAATTTTTAAATGCTTCTCTAGAAAAACTTGCCGAAGCTTTACCCCAAAACAACTTCTCTCTTTCTACTTCCTACTTTGGTGAGAATGCAGAACTTTTACTAAAAAAAGGTTGTTACCCTTACGAATATTTTAATTCTTTTGAGAAATTTAAAGAAACGACCCTACCACCGAAAGAATGTTTTCACAATAGTTTAAGTGAAGAAGACTTATCAGAAGAAGAATATGAAAGAGTAAAAAAACTATGGGAAATATTTAATTTAAAAACCCTAGGCGACTATCTTGTCAAAGTTTCTATAACTTAGACCCTTGCCATTCATTTACAGCACCAGGGTTAGCATGGCAAGCATGTCTTAAAATGACTGGTGTAAAATTAGAACTTTTAACAGATCCAGACATGCATCTGTTTGTAGAAAGAGGAATCAGAGGTGGCATTGCAATGATAAGTCATCGATACAGTAAAGCAAACAATCCTTTTCTTGATTCAAATGATTATGACCCAGAGAAACCAAATAAATATATTCTTTATTTGGATGCGAATAATCTGTACGGTTGGGCGATGTCGCAGTACTTACCGACTGGAAATTTTGAATGGATCGAGCCAACTAGTATTGATTTTCTAAGCATATCAGATGAATCAGAAATAGGTTACATATTAGAAGTGGATTTGGAGTACCCTTCTGAGCTCCACGATCTGCACAATTGCTATCCATTAGCACCCGAGAAAATGGATATGCATAAAATAGTAACATCGGACTATTCAAAAAACCTGGCTAAATTATTTAATATGAAGACTCCCAAAGTGGAAAAATTAGTTCCAAATTTAATGTCTAAAAAAAATTACGTAATTCATTATCGAAACCTAAAACTTTATGTTGCTCTTGGATTGAAAGTAATTAGAATTCACAGAATTTTAAAATTCAAGCAAAGTCCATGGATGAAGAAATATATTGAATTTAATACTGAGCAAAGAAAAATTGCAAAGAGTAATTTTGAAAAAGATCTTTTTAAATTATTAAATAATTCCGTTTTCGGAAAAACTATGGAAAATTTAAGAAACCGAACGAAAATAGATTTGGTACAAACGGAAAAAAAAGCAAAAAAATTAGTAGCTTCTCCATCATTTCATGCTTTTAAGTGTTTTGAAAATGACTTAGTAGCAGTAGAAAGAAAAATCACTTCACTTTTACTGAATAGACCAATATATATCGGTTTTAGTATTTTAGACATTTCGAAAATATTAATGTTTGATTTTCACTACAATTTTATTAAAGAAAAATATGGAAACAAGGCTTTGTTGCTTTTTACGGACACGGATTCCTTGTGTTACGAGATAGAAACAGGAAATATATATGAAGATCTGAAGAATAATATCCATTTATTTGATACTTCAGACTATCCTAAAGACCATTATTTACATAGTGACATAAATAAAAAAGTGTTAGGTAAGATGAAAGATGAAATGAATGGAGAAATAATTACAGAGTTTGTTGGCTTAAAAGCAAAAATGTATTCACTAAAGACCAAGAAAATTGAGAAAAAAACTGCCAAGGGTGTACCGAAATGTATCCTTAAAAGAAAACTTAAACAAGAAAATTATAAGAAATGTTTATTCTTGAAGCACAGAGATCATGCTGTTTTCAAGCGAATTGAGAGCAAATCTCACAATATCCAAACCGTGCAGGGAAATAAAATTTCTCTGTGTCCTTATGATGACAAAAGATTTATTCTTGATGACGGGATAACAACTTTAGCACATGGACATTGCGACATTTCTAGTGAAACAAGATTAAAGAAGAAAATTATGATCAATTAAGTAATAAAGTTAATTAAATTAAAAATTAGTGAAAAAAAGAGGATTAGGGCTCTTGGCGAACCTCTATAAAAAAAACGCATCGTGATTCCTACCCCTTGGGTGATGTGGAAACGGAATCATTTAAAGTTTTATGAATCTAAATATCTCATCATTCGACATGGAGTTTCCATATTTGAAACACCCTTTCTCCTTGTTAATCTGTGGCCCATCAAACAGTGGGAAAACTTATTTCGTTAAGCGAATTTTAAATTCTAATATTATCAAACCAAAGCCATCCAAAACCATCTGGTGTTATGGTGTATACCAAAATGCATTCAATGAAATGACAGGCGTAGAATTTGTAGAAGGATTACCCTCCAATATTCATGATCTGACTGATTCGTTAATAGTTATTGATGATTTAATGTCGGAATTAGGCAATGATAAAACTCTATCTAATATATTTACTAGAGGAAGTCACCATAAAAATCTGTCTATCATTTTTATTGTTCAAAATATGTTTCACAAAGGAAAAGAAATGCGAAACATTTCTTTAAATTCTTCGTACATGTGCTGTTTTAAAAATATTCGGGATAAAATGCAAATTGCATGTCTTGCTAAACAAATGTATCCATCCAAACCAAAATATTTCATGAAAAGTTTTGAAGATGCTACAACTCCAGCCTATGGGTATTTATTCATTGATTTAAAACCTGATACAGATGAGAGGCTGCGCTTGCGCAGTGGTATTTTTCCAGGTGATAAACAGGTTGTCTACTTACCACGATAGACATTCTCTTTCCTGATTTCGTTGAATATACATGGCTCTTGTTATCGATTTTGAGGGGTTTGTAGTGAAACCCAATTTTTTTATCATAAAAGAATTAGCTTTTTGTACGGTAGAAAGTAAAAATACTGGTCACTACATTTTCCTACCCCCAAAGAAATATTTCCCAAAGAAATATATTCCTATTTTTTCATGGGTGGAGCGCAATGTGCACCGCATACCATGGAAGTATGGGGAAGTTAAATATGAAAAACTTGAATACATACTGCATTCTTTGATAGAAAATCATACTGAAATTTATGTAAAGGGATTAGAAAAAAAGATTTTTTTGGAAAAGATTTTACATTGTAAAATTTACAATTTGGAAGATTTCGGCTGTCCAAAAGTTGAGCAACTACCTAAACATTTTGAAAAATGTCAATTACATCCGTTGCATTTCAAACACTGTGCTTTATTAAAAGCTATTACATTTAGGAATTATATTAAAGAGCTTAGATCCCAAAATAAACTTCATTTTAGTTAAATATGTCTGCGAAGAAACATGCTGAATTTCTGAAGCTGTTAACTAAAAGCAGTGAAAAGCGAAACTTTTTAAAAAAGTGTTCCAATTCAGAAATTAAATCTGTTTGTGAATGCATAGTTAATGTTTTGAGAGGGAATGTGAAACTGCCCAAAAATAAAAAAAATAAACTTATTCCTTTCAAAAAAGTTATTCGTCAACTCGGGGAAAAGTCCGTCCCACTGTACAAAAAAAGAAGAATACTACTCCAAAAGGGAGAAGGTTTTTTAAGTTTTATTTTACCAGCTGCAGTAACAGCTCTATCATATATATTCAATGGAGCACATTAAAAAATTTATCCTTTTGCCTGAAGAAAGATTTCAAAACTTCACTCAATCAAAGTTATCAGAACTAGATAAGAAAATGAATGATGTCTTAAAGAGGAAGAATTTGAGCGATTCCGAAAAAGCAACTTTATATTTACAGGCATTACAAAAGTATGTTAATTTTATTCTTCCAAAAAACTCTGAAAATAATCATGAAAAATATGATTCAGAAAACTCTACGCAGAAGTCATTTGTTGATTCACAATCAGTAAACAGTGATTACGTAGAGGAAATACCCAGTACAGATCAATTGAAAAGTGATGTGTCGGACGCAATTTCCGAAAAGAACAACATGAAGAAAGAAGAAGAACGATTGAGTATGGAAGATTCTATAACTTCTGATTCAGAGGGATACAACTTGGACTTCATCGAAAAAGATATTTTGAATGCTGCTCCACCTAATCGTAAAGCTATTGTGAAAGTTATAATTGACTTTTTTAAGCATAATCAAAGCAATATATTTTGGTCATCTAAAAAGGAGATGGTAATTAGTGGAGAAGTCATACCAAATACAAATATTGTTGACCTTATCATTCATTTGATTAGACACAGGAAAGTGAAACCTGCAGGATTTCAAATGTTCTACGATGCACTGTTAAAAAATAATTTTTCTATGTCGAATGTAAAGAATAAATTTTTGAAAAAACATATAATGTATGCCAAACCAATGTCGTGGATAAGTTTGTAATATATTTTTGAGGAAATAATAAAACTAAACATTGAAAAAAAAATGCTTGTATTCCTGCATTTTATATATTTATTTACATTATAATAATTTTTGAAATCATTAAAAACGATCCATTTGAGTTAACAGATAGATTATTCTCTGCAAAATGTTTTTCATTTTTTAATGTACATGTAATAAAAAATTTCTAAGAAAAGACACATATGTAGGAAATTTATTTTTTATTCAACTTCTAAAAACCATATTTACACCATACCTTTTTTTAAAATAGCTATACATTCGAAAATCATTTTTCTTAGTTTTACACATTTCTTGCAGCAAATATCTCAGAGTAAATCCCTGACTTCGTTTTATAATGAAAAATATACAATACTGTCCACATACATTTGAAGTAATACTTTGAAGGGGGCATTCATTCCATTCCACTGCTTGAAATTGTTTGGCATAATTTGATATATATGGCTCATAATAATAAGGTGAAAGTCCAAAAGAATCAAAAAATTCCAATTTTCGCTTATTTTGTATAAACATAGCTAGCCAATGAGAACCTTCCTTATCATGAGTATCAGTATTAACAACTATAGACATATTGTCCTTTACTGGTGGAAGCTGATCTGCTGGAAACACTCCAGAGAAATGACGTGATGTATAACTATTTCCAGTTAAAATCTGTTGTATTTGCGAAGCATACATTAGTTACCAAAGTCGAATAATATATTTCTAGACTTATTGATTTCAATTAAGGATTCGAATTCTGCAAAAACTATAAAAGAGATGGTCTGTTTTAAAGGTTTTGCAAATTTGGCTTCTATCCTTAAATTGCTATGACGAATTAGATTAAAATGTTCTCCTTCACAAAGATCAGGAGACAAGTCAAATAAAAATAGTGCATATCCTTTTGCAAAATCATCTCTTGAAATAAATAAGCCATTTTTGTTTAAAAATAAGTTTTGATATGCTCTTAGATATCCTTCATTTTCAAAATCCAATTCTAAAGGCTGATGAGGAACTGGTTGACCATCTATATACACTCCCAGGAAATTCATAAAGTAGTGTTTGAAGTCAAAGGGAGTTTTCGTGTAGTCTCCATTAAATGCATCGTTATCAACACAAGCTAATACCAATCTTTTAGGCATTTGTCCGGTGAAAACATTATCTTGGACGAATGAATAACTAGATTTTGGTACAGATAAGGCTTTGCAAATAACTCTGTTAATGGGATACTTTGCAGTGGATTTTTCTAAAGCTTTCCCATGAGCAAGTATTATAGCGGGATTAACACGTACTTTCCTTACAAATAACGATACATGATCAAATACCACTTTATAATCACCAATACCCATTAAGCAGAATTCAGGTTTGCTTCTGATTAATTTCACTTTTAAATCTACTAAATTGAGTAATAGTCTGTCTTGATTAAATAAATCAACGTGAAGTCTCCCAACCATATCAACTGTTGTGCTTTTTTTAAATAATGCAGCTCTTTTATTAAATCCTTCATTACTTTCAGACACTTTTTCATCATCATGTGCATTCATTTGACCAGCTGTATCTTTATAATAAATTTCTGATGTCAGGCTAGAAGTTTTACTGTCGTATCCATGGTTTAATAAAGTTTCTATGATTGCTCTATAAGCATACGTGTTATTACTTGAAGAAATTATTCTTTCATTTAAACTGATATCCACTTGAGAAAAGAGAGATTGTAAAAATAGATTTACAGGTCCAACTTTATCACCATCAGATAAGGAATTACCATCTTTTTTAACAATCTTTGCTTTCACATATATTTGAGTCTGAGACAAATCTAGATAATCTTCTCCATTTCCAGATATAAGAAATTCAATAGGTCCACTGTCTGAAATATTTGCAATTGGATGGAATTGAACCCAATGTCCTTTTTCAATAACAGTTTGAGTTGGTGGTAGAGAAAATAAATTTAATTCTGATTTCGTACATTCAGGTGAATTCTTCAAAAGAAAAGTCATTTTTACGGATCGAATATATCACGTCCTTTTACTCTCTTAGTCTTCTGGGAAATGTTAGGCTTTTGAATTTTACGTTTTCTTTTATAGCTTTTTCCATGACCTAGCATATCATTGGCTTTACGAATTACTTTTTTCGCTAGATTTTTACCAGCTACTTTAGCTCTTAATTCAGTAGACTTTTGGAAATTTTGGCCTTCAATTATATCATTTGCTATTTGAGCACCAGTTTTCAACACTTCTTTTCCAACCACTTTTGCTCCACGAGACAAAAATGGTAATGCTGAGCGGAATAAATTTTTAAACCAACCTCCAATTCCATAGCCTCTTTGTAATGATTGTTCTCTATAGTAGGGAAATCCACTTCCTGTTTGATTGGAATAATAATCCTCGATTTGTTTCACACAACACTCGTATGGGACATACATCTTCTTCAAAATGCAACAACTAAATGAGAAAATCTTCTATAATGTAATATATTTTAAACTATTTGCTTCATTCGAAAATGTATTATGACTATAACTCTTCCTCTTTCAAATGGTACTAACTCACCATTATGGAGCCTTAAACTAATTGCAATTGTCTGAAAATTTTGACGAATAATTGGAATATAATGTGGACGAGTATAATGAGCATTTATAATTTCACCATCTTTTCCCTCTACTTTCACTATTTTCAGAAGTGGAGCAAGAATGTCCCCAACAATTTGAGGCTCCACTAAATCGCTATATAAATAAAAAACTGGAAATGAAGCAGTAGGATCCGCGATATATGGACTTTCATTGATTCCACTATATTCATCGGCATCATATCCAAGTAACTGCGCAATTCCTTTGTGAAGCACAACCTTTACTTTATCCATAGTTTTAATTTTAACTCTTTTAGTGACACTGTTATAGGATAATTCAAGTTTATTTTTATGTGATGGTAAGTTAGTTGGTCGCAGAATACCTCCAGGTTGCTATGAACACGTTCCCGATATTATTAAAGCAATGCACATACCATCACATAAATCAAAACCAAATAAATTGTTATCATTTCGTATGTTATACCAAGTATGAGGATATATTAGATCAACTAATCCAATTTCCCATTCCCCATTTAAAGTTATTGGAGAGGGGAGTTGTGTAGTGAAATGAGAGATTTTATTTTCTGGAAAAAAGTTCATAGAACTATCGCTAACAAGCGTCACGTAAAAAGACATCCTATAGACTGAGAAACGTATAATAGATAACATCTTTTTATATTATTTGGACATCATGTACCCAAGTGTTGAATTTTTCAGGGTAACCTTGGAACTTGACATAATATTCCTTTCTTCCATGTTTCGTCCTCGTTTTTAAAACTTTCTCGACTGCATAATAGCCAGAATCCGATACTCTCTGGAGTTCATATTCGTAAAATGTACCTTTGATAACTTCTCCTAAAAGATCTTTCAATTTATACACGATAGGATTTCTGTTGATAATTTCATAAATGGTAAATATTTCTGTGGTCCAGTTTTGCTCGTAGCCTTTCTCAAAAATTAATTTTTCTCTGCTGATTCTTACTTTATCTCCAATCTTTAGCTTTGGTTTATTATTTACAGCTATTTTTTTTCCATATAAAACTTTCCAAATTTCTTTTTCATTTTCTTTCGTCACAGATGCAGGAGTTGTCTGAATGCTACGATGCCATGTATGATTGTAACTGTTCACTAAGTCGTTGATTACATCAATATAGCATTTAGTATTATATTCTGTAAAATACTTCCACATTTTTGTTTTTAATGTTCTGTTAAAA
>JAPDSC010116919.1:25681-59525 GCA_026290005.1 Latrodectus geometricus | reverse complement strand
GGCTCCCAGAGACCAACACATTACTTTGGCCTCTGCTTCAGGTAAACAGGAGGTGTGTTGTGGTCCTCAACTCATCAATCGGCTTGAATGGACCAAGCGATCATATATCTGCTGAATGACTCGATAAGGGTGGAGGCCACTTCAGAGGTGTATTGAAAGCGTATAGGGCCTGACTAGCACTGTTGCAGTTATCCTGCATCCCCTTGTTGGGCTTCGTGGTGGGTGGTGCGGTCGGACCCTGAATTAATTCAAATTTTTTATGGAATATTCTTCTAATTCTTTACTCCCTATGGAGCAACAAATGATATGTGATCAGAAATATTTTGTCATTAAAAGAACTGAGGGCAATTCTGATAATGTTTCTCCTTTCTTAATTAATAAGTCTTATTGCTACAGTTGGAAATATCAAAAATGTTCGCAAGAAGAAATCTGGTGATCTCTTGATAGAAGTTTCATCAGTTAAACAGGCCGAAACCATTCTAAAACTGAAATGTCTTGGTAACATTGATGTTGTAGTATCTGCCTATACTAGGTTAAATTCTACACAGGGAGTGATTTCAGCTGATGATTTGTTCAATGTTTCAGAGGAGGAAATTTTAAGTAATCTCGTTGACCAAAATGTATGCCATATAAAATGCATTACAATTAAGAGACAGGGCACAATTATAGAAACTAAACATATCATCATACATTTGCGACTCCTAAACTACCTCAATCTATTAGAGCTGGTTACCTAAATTGCAGTTTCCTTAATTGCTGGCAACTTCATAATCCAAATCCTTTGCGTTGTTTTAAATGCCAACACTCTTTGAACATGCAAAAACTACTTGTAGGGGACATTTAATTTGTGCTTCCATTGGACATGATAGCAGTACATGCCAATTACAAGGAAAATGTGTCAACTGCAGTAATGAGCTCTTACTTCAGTTATGCCCAACATAGATATTATAAAAGAAAATTTCAACTGTAAAAATGAAACAAAACTTATCTTACCCTGAAGCAAGGCGTGCAATGTCATCCTGTACTCCTCAACAAGGTATTAGCTATTCACAACCTTTCAAAAAAGTTATGAAATCCTGTGGTACCCAAACACATTGTGTAAGTCTTCCAATTCCAAAACTATCCTCCAATATTTTTAATACTAATGTTTCGCCCATTCTAAAACACTTTCTGTCAAGTAACAATTCAGTCTAGAACCTTGTCTTTGCATTTATATTTAAGCAGATTAATGCAGATCTAAACACATCTGTCCTTATCTGGTTGTGTAACTCGTGTGCCACCCAGCGATTGAGTTTGTATATCAAGTAAATACAGTGCATAGTGTGACTAATAGACATAGCACTTATGTTTAATTTCTTAGCTAGCTCTCTACTTGTTGAATTCTAATTTTCTTCCAAAAGTACTCACTAGTAGGACTTGTCAGCATCAGTAAGCCGTTCAAAGTACTCTTCTTAAATGGCATAATCTTTGTTTTTGAAAATTTGGCATTAAATCTTCAGTGTCATCCAATACAAAAGTACTTTAAAGATGGTCACCAAATCATGCGTATAATTTTTTGTAACAAAACTTGAAGTAAATTATGGTTCTAATATAGTTGTAAGGTAATTCCATTTCAGACTCTTTGTACTCTATAATGATGACATTTTTTCTTATCTCATAGCATAGTATTCTAAAACAAGTCTACTTTCTAATATTAAAATTTGTCTGACAAAATTTAAATTCACAACATGAACTGTTTATTCAGATGATATTAGTAGTGGCAAAAAAACTTTTGTTGCTACCCTATATTTTTACACCATTTAAATTGCTTACTCTATATTTTTTTTATTGAAATTCTGCTAATAAGTAATTTGCTTAACACCATACAACATTTATATTAAGACTAAGACAGATTTTTATATTTTCATTGCTTAAACCTTTTTTCCAATACAAAACTAAATTCAGGACTTGGAAACCTGACTGTCAGAAAAAATATTTAAGCTTTAAATTTGTAACTTTCAATAAATTCAAAATTCAGTTATAATTGTTACAAAGATTTACTATGTAATTGTTACTGATTTTTAGATGAATAAAATAATATATTGCTTAGCCCACAGTTATAACTGCACAAATATATCTGATCATGGAATTACTTGTTACTTTTGTATTTCATTTTGATTTCACCAAAGTTATACTATTTTATTTGCATTTGAAATTCTTAAAAATAAAATATTTCATGAAAATGTAATATTGTTTATTGAACAGTTTTGTTGTTCACCATTTAATTTTGCTTCACTTTTAAAAATAGATGTTTAACTTAACTTTGCTTATATGGGTATGTATTTGATTTAATTTTAATGTATTATTTTTATTATATTGAATTATTTTTTAGAATTTGCTTACATCTTTATTTTGTTATTGTTCTTTGAATTTTCTAATTTTTAATTATAAATGAATATATAATATGAAATTCTAATGAATATTTTAATAATATATTTCAAATATTTTTAGATGTAGTGCCCAAAAAATTCTAACAAATTTAAATATTTCAGTCTTTAAATTAGGACCATTAGTTTTGCATTTTTTGCTTAAAATACCTACTTTTAAGTGATAATACTTAATTACTACAAAAGTAAGTTATTGTGTGTAAAACATTGTTTATAATTATATTTAGTGAGGTTTGATAGTGCTTTTATTATTTTTTTATTTACCTCAACATTTGAAAAATGTTTTAGTGTCTTTCTAAGAGGATAAGCCATCACAAATTTGAGTAAAAAAAAAGGTTTATTTTGGTTAAAAATTTATCTTACAAGTGGAACACGTAAGAGTAGGGCTATTATTGTGATGGAAAAATTACCAAACTGGCATAAATCAGGCTACTTCTTCTGCAAACTGTTGTATAATATCTTTCTAAACTTTCACTTATTTTCTTTTGGTGCACTTTCTGGATATTTATGTGCCAGTTAGGCAAAGCTGAAAAGCAAATTTACAAAATAAAAGGGATAAAATATGTAAATATTTTCTTTTATTTTTCCTTTTTAATAAGAAAAATTTTGTAGACAAGTATTAAACTAAGAACTTCCACTGGCTTGATTTTTGCTGTAATCACAAGTGCACCACTAAATTTCCTTATCCATGATATTGAATTAAAATTTGGGTGATTTGTGGGGATTCTTTCACAGCACAACATGCTTCCACAAGACCTTAATAGTCTTCAATCATGGTGCAAGTTTGACAGTTATTCTTCATTCTCTAATCTTCTGTTAAAATCCACTGCTCTTAATTTCAGATCATTATTAATGGCTACTTAATTTCTTAAGTAATCCATCATTGATCTCCTTTAACAATTGTATAATTTTTTTCAATTTCAGCAATATTATGTGTTTGGGTCATAGAAAGATAATTAGAATGAGGCTTGGCATTGACATTTCATAATTTTTGAAAATGGAAAGATACTCAATCTCTTGAATTTTTTCTATGGCATTGTCATTGTGAATTGTTTTATTTGAAGAATATCTAATCCACTTCTGAGCAAGAAGCAGAATTTCTCTATTGTAAACTGTTCTTGAAAATGTACCGTTACAAGAACAACATTCACACAAAATAGTTGTCACTGTAAACTTTGCTAACCTGGTTCTGTCCTTCAGTGGTAGCACTCTCCTTGCTGACTCAATGTTTGACCTATGTGCTCTTAGTAACAAACTCAGATACTGTAAAATTTATGATGACTAAAAAATTTTTCTTTTAAGTATCTGCACATATTTTGAATTAAAATAGTATTTTAAAGATAGTCATAAGTTTTGCTTGACAATATTTATGAAAATTGTTACATATTTAAATTGTTGTATGCGGATTTGTGGTACTTAGATTTAATATATATTCTGATGCTTATTATTTCTTCTGAAAGTATTTGAAATAGGATAATTATTAAATAAACTTTTCAAAACTCTGAAATCAAAAGGGAATTTTTCTAATTTTTGTGAGCATTCTATTTCTAAAGCTACTAAAGTTTACTTAAATTTCACAAATTATATTGTAGTATTTATTGCAAAATACTGTTTTCATTTCTTTTAAAGTAAAAAAGTAGCAATTGACTAAATTAGGAAGATTTTTATTATAAATGTTTTAATATAGAATTAATAATTTGTTTTCTATTATATTTAAATTGAATAATTTTATTTTTATTACTATGTTTCTATTACATTTGAAATGATAATTCAAATGAATTATATTTAAATTTTTGTATGGTCATAATAAATAAAGGAGATGTTGAATAAAAGTTTCATCATAAGATTTTGAATTATTTTAATTATTTAAAGCCAAACTAATAAGGCAGTAATTGGATCAAATCACTAGATGCCACTGAATCTCTTGGTACTTGTTATCTGAAAAATACTAAACATAGATTATTGATATTATATATTTGTGCATATGCTATTTCCATTTTGTAAACATGTCTTATTAAGATTGTAATATATTTATAACTATATTCAATAATAAACTGTTGAACATTTTTACTTTTTTCACACTGTGTTCAAATAAGTTTATTTTCCTAAATAAATAAAAATAGTGTTTTGATGAAAACAAGGGAACTTTGTAGCAAGATATATTTATCATACAAATTTTTCTCCATGTAATGAGATTGAAGATGATGTAGCAGTTTGTTGTTATCAATAATTGCCAAAATTAAACATTAACATAATTTCATTGATCTATATGCTGACTGTCATATGCAAATTAGGCAAAAAAAATAGTAATAGAACCAATAAGCAACCACAAATATATGATAATGAATGTTATGTAAGACATTGTTTACATATTATAATTGGATGTCTAATCATGGTTAGAAATACATATATTGGTATTTTCTCTGTTCAAAAATTAATTGGAAAAATGTTGTAAATTCCTATTAACATATTTTGCATATTTATTAGATTGGTAAAATGTGGATGTTTTCCAAAATGAGCAAGCAAAATCTTTTACATGTATTGGTTCTAGAAAAGTGCAAGTTCTGAAAGTTTTTGGTTTATTATTGTCAAGTAAAAGGCCTTTAAAATCAAGAAAATAAGAACTATATAAAGCTTTACTTGTAACAATGGAAAATAATTTAATTTGTCCTAAATAAAGGAGTCAAGGGCTGATTCATACAATAAATTATTTAAAATATTACCTGATATAAACTTTTTGACTGTTCTATCAATGTTACCCAATATGGGTTATGTTTTACCAGACTTTTTATTTTAACTATCATGAACATTGTTTTTTCCATTGATTATCAAAGGCCACGTTTTTTGTTGTGGCTTTAAGTTGCTTGTAAACAAAATGCTTAAATATTGCTGTTTCTTATTCTACCCAAAGTAACTTTACTGTCATCAAAAAACCAATAGTTGCATAATATATATATATATATAGCTTTTTTATGCATGAATAACTGCTTTACTGCTTTTTAGAATGATGTTAAAGAACTGACAGGAAACAAATCACCTTGTTTAGTCTTTCGTAAAAGACTGCCAATAATTCTTTCCAATTTCTCTATACATCTTATTCTCTCAAGAATCATCTTAATCAAATTATTTGCATTTCAAATTCCTATATTTTTAAACTATATTTCGCCATTTATACCATCATAAGCAGTTCTAAAATTGATTAATAATTAATAAATGTCTTATTCATTTAAAGAATTTCTTTGATTTAATGTTATTGATCAATAGTTGAACTACCCTTTTACAATGCACTTATATTCTCCAATTGATTCATTTGTAAGAGAAACAATTTTTGCATTGCTTAAAATTATAAACTTTTATATTTATATCAAATATTAAACTTCCAAAAAATGGTCTTCTTTTTCTTAAATATTTAATCTTTTTTTATGAAACTTGAAAATTAGATATTGCATTGTATATTGCCAACCTGAATTTTTATATCTAATGGGTTTTAAGTATTTTTGATAGTATTTACCACACTATTTTAATGTGAATTTTAAAGGTGCATATTTTACTTAATTGTTATTCTAAAATAATTTCATTTTTCTAGTATTATAAAAGTAGCTACTTATAATATTTTTTTTTAGCATTTGCCTTGTTATGAAGTGCCATCTTGTCCAATTTGTCTTGATGTTCCAACTGCTGCAAAAATCACTCGCTGTGGGCATGTGTACTGTTGGCCTTGTATCTTACATTACTTATCATTGACTGATAGATCATGGCAAAAATGTCCTATTTGTTTTGAAGCTGTTCACAAAACTGATTTAAAAAGGTATTTTTAAAACATGTTTTTCAATTGTTTATGCATTTATGATGAGAATGACGATATATCATGCAATAGAACACAATTTACTTTAATTCTTTTTTAAACCAGGAATAATTTTTATAATTTATTTACTTCATAAAATTATGCTTTGTTTAAAACATTGAATTTATGTATAAAAATTCAAAATAGACATACTTATTTAATTTCAAATTATTGTTCAATTGGCATTATGCAAAATTAGTTACTGTAATATTATAAAGCAGAATCTCTCTTAAAAAATATTAAAGATTTAAGTATTCATTTTTGTCCTAAATTTTCATTGTACATTTTTTTATGCATCAAGTATTGAATTAATTTCAAACTTGCCTGACAAGTATAAAAAATTTTTTTATTATAAAGTATAAATTTTAATGAGATGTTTCAATTTAAGAATGAATATTGTCTCTAAATATTTTCAGTTAACAATAAATGTGTTAATAAACATTAATAAAATACTTGAGAAATATTTCTGTGAAGCTTTTTTCTTATTTTTATATTTCACTCATTGATGTTAAGGAATAAAACCTTTTTGATATTTCCTTTAATTTTCTCAAAGTATTTATGTTAAGTGCCACTCAACATATGTTGTATTTTAATTAATTTTGATAAAGTAATAAAAATAACTTAACATAATAACAACATTAAAATAAAACAATTTTATGTGAGCAAAAATACTTCTTGCATTGAGGTAGTGAGACATTAAATCAAACTGGGGTGTCATATTTATATGGTTTACTGTGTTACTATGCTTTTGATTTTACTTAATTTTCTAACTCTTTAATGTTTTAATCTTCATAAGTAACACATTATTTGCAATTAGTGAATATAAAGATTATTGAATGTTTTGGGTTATATCAATAGAGAAAGATTTTTCTACATTCATTTTCTCATGAGATCTTTTTGTAATTTATTTAAGCTACTTTTACTATCAATGAAAGCTTTAGGCTTAATTCTTATATTTTTACAGTGTATCATTACAACTGCGCAAATCTTTTTCTGTTGGAGAGGAGATAACATTGTGTCTAATGAAAAGGGAAAAAGAAACATTGCTACCTATTCCCGTTTCCTTTGTAGACCCTATTCAGATGATATGCTCAGTAAATAATGGTACTAAATTCTATAATATTTTAAAGTCTTATATTCATTTAAATTAAATACACTTTAGTTTAGCTACTTAATTGTTTTTTATTTAAAAAAATTATAAACAATTAAAAAAAATCCACAAAGTGATTTTGTTTTATCAGTGAA
This sequence comes from Latrodectus geometricus, assembly GCA_026290005.1. Classification (NCBI taxonomy): domain Eukaryota; kingdom Metazoa; phylum Arthropoda; class Arachnida; order Araneae; family Theridiidae; genus Latrodectus; species Latrodectus geometricus. The sequence goes on along the minus strand of JAPDSC010116919.1, from coordinate 52,010 downwards.
ATGATGAAAATTGTATAAAGTGATACATTAGCTATGAAACTTTTTTAATACTTTGAGTGAAAAAATTTATAAATATTGAAATTGTCTATAAAAATCAAAGGAAATTTTACTTAAATTAAGATTTAAATTAAAATTTTATTTTATCTAAGATGAAATTTAAATATATTTTAACTAAAATTTTAACCCAAATATATTTAAAGGAAAATTGATAATAGTTTCTGCAGTTAAATATTTTTCACACCCTATCCAGTTCTGATTTTGATTTAAAATCTTTGGAATGTGTAAAAATCATTTTTAAAGATTTGCTCTTTTTAAGTTAAAATTTTAAATTTAAAATTAAAAAATTATAAATTTCAAAATATTTTCTTTTAAATTTCAAGTATAAAGAAACAATTTTCTAAGTAAATTTCCTGGTTATTGCTGAAACTTTCTGTATAAAAAAGAAAGTTTTTAGTTAAAAAGATAAAAACATAGAAATATAAACTTTGGTGTGAGTGATATATATATATATATATATATATATATTATATAATTTCCAGTCATTAGTATTAGTTAACAAAACTATGTAAGGTAATATAAAACAGGATTAAGCAAGTTTTTTCCTTTTTTAAAATTTATATTTTGATAATTTTCTAAGAGTTTTGGAGAAAGTGCGATGAAGTAAAATTAAATAACTCTTATGGTTAAAAATGGGCATTTCTTTTTATTTTGAAATTCAATTATGTAACCAATAAACTCTATTTAAAGTTTCTTGCTTAGACAGTGAATGAAAAATATTATGGTCTTCCATTATAGTGTTACTTAGACTAACCAACATTAAAGTTAAAATTTCTATTTATTGCTTGAATGTTAGCTTACTCTTTTAGCAGAATATTTTTCTAAATTAAAAATGACTTTTTGATTATAATTTTTTAGATTTTTTATTCTCAGAATGCATAATCCCAGTAAATATTTTTTACTTAATTTTATTTCTTTTTTCTTAAGAAATTTAAACGTTTTGATGTTATTTATTAAATTTTCTATACTTTATAAAGTAAATATTTTTTATTCAATCTGTATATATATATGTATATAAAGAATATGAGTAACATAATCCTTGGCAAGAAATCTTCTTATTTATTTTAATTTCAAAAATTTTACTACAAATTTAAATAAAAAATTATTACAAATTGAAAATCAAAAAGCTAACTCTCTTTCATTATCCAAATTATCAGGTCAGTATTTCATAATGCAAAATGTAAGTAGTAAAGATCTAAATTGGGAGAGAGTTTAAATGATGCATTTTGTAAGATGCTATCGGTGATATACTCAACTTTTCTTTCATAAGTTATACCCAACAAAATTTTGATTTCTACCACACTTATAACATGAAGTCAATTACAATGAAAATATTTATGATTTTATTCATTAAATGTTAATATTGTTACTTGCCTCTTTTTATATTGATATGAGGGATAATTGCTTTTCTCTTCTATTAGACTTGTTTTGAAATAATTTTTCAATAAAGTACCTTTATTTTCAAGAAATTCCTTGATGCAACTTGCTTTGTTTGATTTTAAGCATGTCTTAAAACAAAGTGTATTTATGCAATTAATCTACAAAAAAGTTTTCAATGTAATGAAAACAATGTTATTAATTGCATGCTTTCTGGCCTTTGATTCAACAGTTTGAGTTTGCTTCCCATCTTGGGTGTGGATATTTATAGTTTAAAAGTCTTTTTAGACCATAGATCCTGTTCTAATTAGTTGGTAAGAGCAGAAAGGGAATGCTGTGTAGCAAACATTTAATATAGTAATATATAACTTATTTCAAATGTAGAATCATGTGCTCACCCTGGTGTTGGTAGAACTCTGTTCTTAAGACTGAAAGGTCATGTTTAATCCTTGCCATTGTTGAATTAAAGGAGCTGTTGTGCTTCTGCATTTTGCATGTACATCTGCTGTAGTGGCTTATTGGAAATTTTCCAAGAGTTTCCTCCTTTGTGATACATGAAAATAGCTCATTATGAAAGTAATTTGTGAAAATGCCGTACAATAGTCTTAAACCATTAGAGTCCTCAATGTGGTCCCAAAATATTTTACTTTTATGCAAATCTAAATCACCTTTGAGTATAGACTGCATTATGTTTTGACACTGTTCAGTACTGCCTAATAGTCTAAAGTTTTTCTAAGGCATTTTAACATCCATAACATAATTGCCTCTCGGGAGACTTTTCATATATATTCATGTTTCACAACTGAGGAAACATGGAAAACTTCCATGCACAATATCCATCTCTTGTTATTCAACAGAACCTGGGATTGAATCAAGGAGTACTGTCCTAGCACTAGGACACGGTGTGTAAACTTTCCAATAAATGCAGTAGTAGAACTAGTTTTATTTTGGATTTCACCATTAGGGAATTAGAAACAAGGAATTTTCTGTTCACAATTGATTCTGAAGGATACTTTATAAAAACACTGCTGATCAAATGAAATAATTGAGAAAAAAAACTAACCTAGTCATTATTCCTGGCCATATAAGTGTTCCATTCTTTGGCTATATATATGTATCTATTTAGAGCTTAATTTTATGACAATTTAATTTAAATTACATCATGATTAAATTACGTCATCAAAAATTGAAATTTGGTTGCTTGATTGATGACACTATAAAAATTTATCATGAAACTGTTATTTGAAGAAATGGAAATTGATATTATAGATGAACCTTGTGATTGTATTCTGTGCAACATTCTAGATTATTGAGAAAGGATAAACTAATTGGAAGCTAGTAAATCTTAATATGGTCAAGAAGTAATTGTGCTTTAATATTAGCAAACTAAGTGTTTTTCTGCTGTTTTGTAATAAGTCTGATAGCTTGTAAAAATAACTGTAGCAGCTTGTAATGGTATTAACTTTTATTCGTATTTTAAAATCAACAAGTTATAAGCAGAGTTGACAAATCTATTAAAAAGTACTTTGAGTTTTCAAGCAAACATTTTGCACAAAGAAATGTGAGCTGTATTTGTACAAATGATATTTTTTGCTTTCCATGATATATGTATTAAGATTAGTAAATATTAATTTGAAAATTATGTAATAAAAAGTTTCAAACAGATTTTTAATATAAATGTTGAAGAATAGTAAAATTGCTGTAAGTTTTAATTATTTAAATAAAATAGACATTGAAAATGAAAAAAATCACCACAAAAGTAAATTTTAATTTTGGTAGAATTCTCTTCTTTAATCACTGTGATAATATATCATTAAAATGTTACAATCTGAAATTAGTATCCTTGGTGGGGCAAGCAAACTGTATTACTTATTCCCAGTTGCCTATTGATTATTTTTGTCTGTTGAAAGTTTTAAAAGTATTTTATGCAAAAATTATTTCCTTATGGTATAATTTTGACTGCAATTAAATGTTCACAATAAGATCTTTTTCATTGTAATGTGTTTATCTAAATTCGTTTAATATATAACTTTTATTTTATAAGACTAATGAAATTTTTTTAAATTCGTTTTAGCCAATGCAGTTACACGCTATCAGAAATTACTTCTAGCTGACCAGATGGATATCTATGCTATCTTGGAGAGAGAGCGTAGAGAACTAAAAGTTGCCTATGAAGAGCAGAAAGATACATCTGAGCTCTGTTTTGTTGAATCTGCTCTGAATGTAAGCATTGTTGAATTATTTAAATTGTCTAACTTATAAAATCATTGTAAGTGTAATTACATTTTGGGAAGTATTATATATTATTTAATGACAGGTTTGTTATTCTTGCTTATAAATTCCACTTTAAGTAAAGTTTTTGTCATTATTTCCTTACATTTTTTTAATAGTGAAAGTCCTTTTAATTTTGTTTGCCTTGTTGTACTGCAATTTTCACAATATTTATTTTATAATTAGGCAAGTAAGTTCAGAGGCAGCAAAATTGTTTTTGAAATGATATTGATGCTTTGTATTCCTTAGTTTAAAGTATTTAATGACATAATACCACAGTTTTAAATATATATTTTTGTTTAAAAACTAACATTCAGAAAGGAAACAGCATTATTCTATATTTATAATATAATTTATTTTCACATGTGTTGATATTCTGTTTAAAAATGTTAAGAAGACAAATTAATAAGTGCATAGTTCCTATAAATTTATAGTTTCACAAGCAGTTTTATTGTTTAAATTTTGTTTTACAATTAAATAATTAAAAATGTTACTATGTGATAATTAAGATTAATTAATGGAGATTAACTAAGTGCTTTTTTAAAAAGTAATTTTTTTATGAAATGTTGTGACCTGTGCAATATCAAGCAGTTTTTTGTCTGAAAAATGTATTATTCATTTTATATATATATAGAATGCAAAAATATTGAATAGATGTAAATGTTTATCAAGGAATTTCCTTTTTGCGTGTATCAGAAAATAGTGTTTTTGTTGCCCCAATGTTAACTCAGTTCATATTTCCTTTGTTTTAAATTTTTAACTCAGTTCTAGCACTTAAGTTCATTATTTGCAGTTGAATTTGATTTGTTCTATTGTTATTAAAACTATTCAGATTTGTACTTTTGCTGATATTTCAAGAAGACTTATCTATATTAATATCCTAGATGAGTCAGTTTGTGAAGGCATTTATCTTGTTATTAAGGAGCATAAAACAAAATTTCTAAAATGAATTAAATACTCCATTGTTTTATGTACATTTACAGTAGATAATTTTAAATTTGTAAATAAATCTGTTTTAAATTATTGATTGTTATAATCTCTGAAGAAATTCAATTCCCGACATTCAGAAATTAAATGCTTTCTTATTCTAATATTTATCTAAAAATAAAATCCTTGTTTAAGAATAAAATTTAAAACCTAGTAAAGAAATTGAACTAAATATTAGGAAATCATTAGACTTGTAGTAACACGATATTTAAACTTGATGCTTAATAAATTTTATTCATCATTATTTGTCAATCTTTGAATAATTTTTGTTTTCATTTTAGACCTATAAAACTAAATAATTTGCAAAAGGGAACTGGAAACAAATGTAATAATTAAATCAAACAAAAAAACATTTTCTTTATTAAATATTCATGTTTTTTATGGTTGTGTCATATTGGAAGACTGAATGTAAATAAAGTAAAAAAATTATAAAAACTGAAAACCTTTGAACCTAAGACTTCCATTATAATAATAATATAAATAGACAATAATTTGATACTACCAATAAATTAATAATCTTGAAAAATCTAAGGCTAAGGACAGAAAATTTGGAATAACATTCAGCAAGTCAAGGGCACATCCTGGGCTATTGCATTATGAAAGAAATATTTTAGTAATTGTCTATAATTTTTCTTATCACATTTTATTTTATTTAAAATACACAAGTACCGTATTTTTCGCCGTATAAGACGCACTTTTTCTCCCCAAAAATCGGGGGGGGGGGAAGTGCCTGCATCTTATACGGCGAATACAAAAGCCCACCATGGCAAGGAATACGAATCAAAGATTCTGTCTTTTCATAAGTTTGTTATTGATGCGAGGAAGAAGAATAACTTTGAAATGAGCCAGATTGGGAACATGGATGAAGTCCCGCTAACGTTTGATGTGCCATCTAACAGAACCGTAGATAACAAAGGAGCCAAAAGCATAACCGTAAAAACTTCAGGGTATGAGAAAACCCACTACTCGGTTGTGCTGTCCTGCTGTGCAGATGGTACCAAACTGCCGCAAATCTTGATCTTTAAAAGGAAAACATTCCCAAAAGAAACAATTCCACGGGGAGTCATCGTACACGTTATACAGTTGATTTAAAATATTTTACTACAGAATTTGGTTCATAATCTTTTTTTCTAGATTTGCCTCCTTTAAAATTGGGTGCGTCTTATACGGCAAAAAATACGGTATTTTTCCTTGTATTTTTGTTAAGTTTGCTGTTCTGCTTTCCCTTATTGGTATAAGGTTTAAATTGAACCTACAAGCTGAGGTGGGAGCCAAATAGTTATAATTTGAACTTGGCCTTTTTTGTGCAAACATGTTTGTAATGGTTCAGAATCCACTTTAAGCTGTTTGTTCTTGTCTTAATTAGCCTTCATGTGCAAAAAATGGTTATAGAGCAACAAATCAAATCTAAACCTACAGCTCTTATTTTCGTATTGCTATGCAATTATAACTTTAATGTTTTGCCAATATGTTATTCAGATCAAATTCTTAGTCTTTGAATTAAAACTCAATTACTGTTGATCCACTTTAAACCATATTTATTGAATTAATTAGCTCTCGTGTTCAAAAAGTGACTGTTGTGTGATAGTTATTAATTGCTTATGCATGCTTATTCATCAAAAGTTAAATCATCTCAAATGCTTAAAAGCTGTAAACTAGGAGAATTGTGCTGTTGATTTTCATTTTGTTCCCAAAATGACAATATGAAAATGTACTGCTACCGTCCTGTAATGTAAATTGTTCTATTCCTTTTATATTATAAATTGTTACTACTGAAAATCATGGTATGTTGCTAGTTAATTTGTTTTTAAATAATGACTGTATTTTATTTTTAATTGAAATATTTTGTTTTTATTATTTTGTCTGCTATTAAAATTTAAACTTAATTTATGTATAATTATTTTTATCATATTTGTTAATGAACTTGTCAATTTTTTTATTTACATGTGATTATTGATTTATACTATAAGTTTAAAGTTGTCAGGTTACAGTTATAAAATGAAACATATTTTCTACACTTTCAAACCAATAGCTAATGTTTCTTTTTGTGCAATAAATATTCAGTAATTGTAGCTCTTTGGCAGTTAGCCTAATTGTGAGACTTGGGGTTGTAGGACTTCTGGTTACATGTACCTAAATCCTTTATAGGGAGTAATTTTTCCTATGTTCCAATAATTTGATTTCTTTTGAAATATTCATTACAGGAAAGAGTTCATTTTTTGAAGCTTAAAGAGTTTATATTTAAAGTTTTATAATTAGTGTTAATGGTTTTAAAGCACTTGATTTTATAAATACTTTTAAAATACTTCATTCATAATATTTATTGCATTGTTTAATGAAATAATATTAAAGCTATATTGATTAACCCTTTCTGGCGCACTACCCTTTTAATTTGAGATATTAAGGAAAAATTTTATAGGCTGTCTATTTAGACCCTAAATAGTGCACAGTAAAAATTTGGTAAAGATTGCACTGACCATTTCGATTTTGTGGGTGTTCCATCACATGAAACACTGCGCCGCAGAGGGCTATGAAAAGCGAGCATTGCAGTGAAACACGCAAACGCGCAAATTTTTCGTATATTAATGAAAAAACAATGTATTATGCCTGTGTAGCAGACTTAGCGTACCCCAGGGTGCACCATAAGGAGGACTGCTACTCTACGACTCCCCAACAAAAAAAAGTAAAAATGGGGGGAATGAAAAAGTGATTTTTATGCTGTAAATAAAAACATAGGTAAAGATTGGTTTACAAAATAATAACTTCAATTAATTGGTAAGGAAAAAGCTCTAGACAAATTGAAAGGGGGCTTTTTTCGCACAAGTCCCAAATATCTTTACTTTGACAACTTATCGGTGTATAATCATGCAGCGACTTCTGCACACTCTGTTTAGTTACCCAAGTAAGGTCTTGGGGCTGCATAGAGGGGCCTGGTTGGAATAAATCATCTTCACTTGCATGCGATACATCGTAGCTATCAGATTGAGACTGTTCAAGTGGTATAGAAACATTTCTCTGTATTACTATCTGCATTCTCAGATTCACTACCAGAGGGCAATTCTTGAAGCATTTTTATTGCTTCAGAAAGACTAAGACCTCTCCGTGCCATTTATTAGCAATTAACAAATTTAAAAAAATAAACTACAAATTAAATTTTATTTGCATAAAAAAGCATAAACTAAAATATATATATTCAAAAAAATATCTATACAGTAATATAAAATAAGAGTAGTAGCAAAAAGGAAAATCGAGAACATAATCATGCACCTTCTATTTAGAAATGACGCGAAATAACTGATATAATCTTAGACCCCACTGAAGCTTTCCAATTCAAGAGGCTGAGAAAGGTGTATAAATATTTCCCATACAAGAAATCCTCCCCTGTAAATTCCTAAGCAAAAGTTCATTTCTCCCCGAAAGAGAGAAAAACAGTAAACACAAACACAGATGTTTCCCTCATCATTTCGTTCAAGGCTAATCCCGCACTGATGACGTAAATGAAGCAGTGTTCCAGGGGATGGAACACCTTGTTTTTATTCAATGATTCTACGTATACTATATGCGTAAAAAATTTAAAGTAATATAGAATAAATAGTTCAATGGACAGGCAACAAAATAACACAGAAAATTTTTTCCAAACAGTTATTTTCATACCACAAAAAAATTTGCGGAAAATTTCTTAAAAATAGAGTGATTTATATAACATAAAATAATTGAAACTTATTTGTCGCCTTGTGTGGTGCTGCCATCTATTATCAAAGAAGAACGTTTAAAGAGCATTTTAAAAAAAATTTGATCCATTTATCTCTAAATGCAATGGTTTGGTAACAATTTAAAATTTGGTGTTCCATCACCTGGAACACTGCGCCGGAAAGGGTTGACTATATAAATAAAAGGCTCAAAAACAAAAAATCTATCAATCTAAAAATACTAATGCATTATTATGCTTATAAATCAATTTATTTGACAAATTGCTATTTTGCATTTGATGTTAAGTAGTTAAGTTACATTTTTGATGTGAGCAGAAAATGTAATTAAACTTGTATATTTATTTATAAACATCTATTTTTAAATTATTTTATCACTCCAATCTAGTTTGCTATACTTATGTAGCTAAAGTTTATTTTTATCTGTAAATTATTCAAAAATTTTCATTTGGCGTATGAAGCAGCTCATAATTTTGTCTTATTTTAGAAGTTATATTTGTGTTTTTACTATGTATATTTTAATTTGCAGGATAGATAAAAGCCCACTTCGTTGTTTAAAGAATATTTTCAATAATAGAGCCTGTAATCTTATGCTACACCTAAAATATTATATTATTGATACTTTAATTTATTCTTGTTTTTTATTTTAATTTCTTTAAAACTAAAAACATTTTTTTACTTGTTAATGTTAGTTGTTGTCTGAAAGAGAAGAAATCTTAACTCAATCAGCCAATTGCTCAAAAGAATCAAGTTTCAAGCATGTAAGTTTTTACATTTCAAAATTTATTTGTATCTTATTCATGTAACAAGTGTTTTTGTACCTAATCCTTATAATCTTGCTACATGAATAATATTCTATGTGTAGTTATTCTCCTAAAACCAGGGGTTTGCAAACTTTTTCGATCGTGGGCCAAAAATCGAAAAAATAAAGTTTGGCGGGCCAAGATGAATTTTTTCTAAAATTTTAAAAACAATATACAAGTATTGCAATTTAATTTATTAATGAGATAAATGAAATTGCGATTTCATTTTTAGAAGTTCCTTATATTGAGGTTTGAAGTGAGATGTATTGATTCTACGGAGCGAGGCTAAATGTTCATCTGCCAGTCTACTTCTGAAATAATTTTTTCTAAGGTTCATAATTGAAAACACTTGTTCACATATATAATATGAAGCGAAATTAGCACTGATTTTCTGGGCATGACATATTAAATTTGGGAAACTTACTTTCGATAATGATTTGTAAAACTCTAACTTTGTCATATTTAGAAACAATTGCTTGAGATGATTGTTAAATTGTAACTCAAATCAAGCTGCAAATCTGACCACACTTTTTCACAATTAACATTGAATGGCATGGTAAAAATATTCAATTCTGCTTGAATGGCACTGAAATCTTGAAATCTGTGTTCGAACTCAAAATGTACTTTTTTCAACCTATCTTCATAATTCTTAAGGTTCTCTTCATTTACTGAGGGTATTGAATTTAACCTCGGGAAATGAGTTAAGTCGTTTTTACCTAGCTGCCCAGCAAACATTTAGTTTTAGCTTAAAAGCTTTGAGATGTGACAAAATATCGTCAATAAATTGATTTTTCCTTTGCATCTTAACATTCAAGTTGATCATATAACAAAGATGATCTGTGAAAAATGCAAAGTCTGAAAGCCCTTTTGTATTTTCTAACATTTCGCGCTTCGCAAAACACTGTTTCTCATGGAAGAACAACACAGTGTCGTCTTTCAACTGCCAAACTCGCTCGAAAACACATCCTGCACCAAGCCACCTTTTTTTCATGTAATACAGTACATCAGAGTATTCAGATTGCACTGACTGAAGAAAATCCCGAAATTGCCTATGAGTAAGCCCACAAGATAGAATAGTATTTACAAGTTTCACGACTGTATCAAGCATAGGTTTCATATTCAATGCAGATTTACACAGAGCATCTTGATGTATAACACAATGTAGAAAAACAACATTGTTCCCGGGATAGTTTTGATTAAGGAGTCCCAGAAATCCAGATATTTTTCCTGTCTTATTTGGTGCTCCATCGGTCGTAATATTACATATATTTGTTATAGGCACTTTTCAAAGTTAAAAGCCCTTCCTGAAATTCACAAAAACTATCATATCCCGTTGTAGTTCCCCTTAAAGAGCGCATGCACACCAGTTCCTCAATAATTTCAAAGTTTTCATCAACACTTCTTATAAATAATACTAATTGAGCAGTATCATTTATATCAATGTTTTCATCCATAGCTATGGAACAAAATTGAAACTGGCCTATCTTTGACTCTAATTGTGATGCCAAATTTTTGTCGATGGCTTCCATTCTAGAAGTCAGTTTTTCAAGATAAGCTTACAGTCTCAAAATTATTTTTCTTTTCTGGACATAAAACATCACAAACTTGGAGCATGCGTTGTTTAACGAACTCCCCATCTCTGAGAGCTTTATTATTTTTAGCAATATTGTATGCTACAATGTAACTTACATGTGTAGCTGCTTCTTGAATACTGTTTACCTTCTTGAAAAAATTTTGCCGGCCTGATAATTTTTTACAAAGACTTTCTGCCCTTTTTTCCCCCCCATATTTGGACATAGCTTTGTAATTGGAATTTGTATGCTTAGATGTGAAATAACGGGAAATGTTATATTCTTTGAAGACTGCTACAGCTTCATTGCAGATAAGACACACAGGTTTATCTTTTACAACTGAACAAAAATATTTCCATGTCCATTCATCAATAAAAGTGCCGCACTCTGAATCAACTTTACGTTTTTAGTAGCCATTTTTGTGTTGAAATATTTTACGAATAACCCAAACAAGCACTGGCTATGCTATACTTTTAATAATTTCACCACACTATATATATATATTCACAATGACGCTATATGTCCACAATCTTTCAACACGCAATCAATAATATTAGAACTTGCACCAAAAGAAAAAGCTGCTAGATGAAGCTTAAAATGCGCAGTCTGCCACAAATGAGGTCTAATTCACCTATATTGAATTTCCATATGTCTGCTCCACGGGAAAAAGATAACGCTTGTTGGCGCCAATCTTCATCTATCTATAACTAACAAATAACTTCCGCTTTTAACTCTACCAATTGAAAACTGCCTGTGTTTGCTATTTCCTTCGATTTATATTTTGTAGAACAAAAATAGAGAATGTAAACAGATTACCAGCTCTTTGAGAAAAAGGAAGAAAAAATATAATATTTAAAAAAAGTAGAAAAGGTGATGAATATATAATATATGAATATTTCTTTTAATTTGCCTCTGACTGGCAAATTAAAATTCTATCCGCGGGTCGTAGTTTGCCCATCCCTGCCTTAAACAATAGAAATATTTGTAGCATTCATTTATGGATAAGTTAAAAATGCATTGATATGTTTCATGTATATATAGATATTTCTGCATGGTGTAAATGTTATGTTTTTATATATATATATATATACTTGTAGCAATATTTATTTATTTTGTATCTTGGCTAAATTTGCTATTATGACAATATCTTTCTTTAATTCTAATATCTATCTTCTAATTATTTTTGTAAACCCTAAACATAAAGTAATGACAGAATATTTTAGTAACACTAATAATCATTCTCAGAAGTATCTCTCAGTAATTAGCAAATACTGATGCAATATGAATTCAAGATAACTTTTTTCTTTTTAATTAACACAGCAATGGTTTGCTTAATTTTTATTCAACACTTTTTTATTTAAAATAGTGTGCACATAAAAGATTATGCAAAGTTATATTATTCATAAAATCATTTAAATGGAATTAAACACACGACTTTATTTATTGAATAAAATCATAATTTTGATAAATCTTATAATTTTCTCTTAAAATAAGCATTTCATAATGAAATCAGAATTCTTTCAGAATTACCTAACTATGAAAAAAACTAGAGTTCTTCCTTTTAGAAAAAAACACTTCATAAGTTATAAATCTGTGTGAGAATAAAATCACATCCTTTTAAAGAAAAAACCTTCATAACTTTTCGTCAACCGTCTAAATGACAAACTTATTTTCAAACAATTTTGCTTTGGAAGCAAATTTCATTTTCGAGATAATTCGATTTCATCTTTATTATTATTCAAAATAAATGCTTAAATTAAATATTTAGAAGCATATTTAAATAGTATTAAATATTTCACACATTGATTTGTTAATCACAACAGTTACAAAATAATCATAAAATAGAAATGAATTACTATAAGCTATATTTATTCAAACGAATCAAAATATTATAACTCAAAAGAATTTCTGCTGCATGAATTCATTTCTTTTTAAGCTTAATTGAACCAAAATTAATAAATATATTTTTGATTAAAATATTTATACTTTTATATATTTATACTGAGAGTTTGGGTAAACTCAGTTATTCTAGCAGTTTAATAAAAAATCCTATCAAAAGAATATTTATCATTTCTTCAAATTAAAGGGCACCTTTGGGTGTTATTTCTTTTGCAACACAGTTACCTTAAGTAATGTACAGTGAGTTTTTTAATATATTTTTATTTTAGAAAATGCAACATTTATATTGCAAACAAAATCATGTACAATTATTACACAAAATGACACATGAGCACAAACATAATAATTTTGATGTCATAGTTGCAGCAATTTTCTGGATTAAAGCTTATATTTCCATCAGATTTTCATTAGAGGACATTGAGGTGGGAGAAAATTTTCTCTTATATAATACATATTATTTCTGTAATGTTGTGTGCAAAAGTGAAACTAAAATAAAAATATATAAACACTATCATGTATACTAATAATAGTTCATGTATCTAAGTTATTTTTTAAAAAAAAAACGTGAATTAAGCCGATATTAAACTAGATAATATATAAAGGAACAGAACCCAAATTTAATGAAATTCTTTATAGTTTATTAAGATTTAATTATCTAATTTTTATACTCCCTCAAACTTTATTATATTGCAATTTTAAGTGAAATATATTGTTGATTATTGTTCATAACAATTTTTAATCTTAAGTAGTGTAATTATTTTCTTTTTTGTTCACTCATATAGTTAATGAATCCTTTCATTTGATACAACTGTAATTCATTTTTAACAGAAAATTATAAATTCCATTCAAATTTTCCTCCATTTGCTACTTTTACCATTATCATTAGATTAAATTATAAGAAATTTAGCTTCATTGTTACTAATGACCCATAAAAATAACACTAAGCCTGTATTAAACTGAAATCTGAAAGTGTAAATGTGCATATTGATTAGGTTCTGTCTTAAGCTCAACTCCTAAAAAGTATGTAATGATATTAAATGTAATTTATACAGAGGAAAGCTGAGATAATTGAGAATGAAAGTATCAAATATTAGAAGTACACATTTTAGTAAGATCTATTTGCTCCAAATTTTCATAATTTATTAAATCCTACCTAGGATTTCTACAAATCGTACTATACCTCTCTAATTGAAAAATATATTTGTTTATGAATTATACTAAAATCATAACTTTTCATATTAAGGACTGGGAGATAACTTGCATTACTGAAATTTTACTTGAGTTTTCAGAATGTTTTCATTGTTAAATGCATATATAGTATTGGTGAAAAATCCTGTCAGAAGATAGTATACAATATGTGTTTGGAAACATTTACATCAGCAATATAAAGTTTTCTACTAAATAATGTCAAAATAACGTAATTTCTAGGAGTTTCTGCAAAATATTTTCACTTTTTATGTTTACTTAATATTTTTGATTTTATTTTATTATTGAATAATATATTAAATCTAAAGTTTATTTAAATATATATTTTTATAAAATTTTAATACTGAATTGTTTCAGGTTAATGCATTAGAAAGAAAACATCTTGCTTCAACCAGCTCTATAGAATCTTATGAAGATTTGTCCATGCAAAGTAAGACATTTAGTCTTAAAAATAATTTTATAGTATATTCTTAATAATCTAAGTTTTTATCTGGATATGTTTATACATTAGATCTAAATGCTATAGTCATAAGTTTTATTTCAAATTTCCTATGAATTGAGAACCATGAATTTTTTTTAAAAAATTAGATTCTCAAAATTGTTCAGAAAAATATGAGGAATTAAGTTTTTTAGTAATATTATGGACACATGATTCTAAATAATCCATGTTTATTTTTCAATGAATTTTCTAAATCAAAATAAAAAATGCTTATTTTCTTATATCAAAATCAGCTGGGTATGTCAATATCTTAATATTATAGAAAGTGCTGTTTGAAAAAGTATTTTGTTGGAAGATTGGATTTTAAACTTTCTTACTGTGGATTCAAAGCAATACATTGATTTTGTGACCATATGAATGAAATAATATTATAGAAAAAAGAGTTCTCTTACTATGCTCCAAGATCTTTTTAGATAATGATATATTAATTACATATGTTAATTGCTATGTAACATTCAGCTACATGTTCAGACAACATTTATTTCCCCATCCCCTGTTATTCATTAAATTCATGGCAGTGAATGGAATGACACTTAGATTTTTATCTATAGGGTTGTATGAAAGACACGTGTACTTCCATTTCCAAAACAATCAAAGAACTCAATGTATGTATTTTTTAAATGCATGCAAGTGATTTGTAAAATTCATATTTTAACATTACATGCACTTGCGCATATAATGTTAATGTATGCACATTTTGCATAATGTACACTTGTGTCAGTGACTGAAAACATGCTTCTGGAATTTATGGCATAAAATGGGCTACTGCCTAAATTGTTCATGTTACAAAGAGAAGTCACTTTAAAAAATTTGAAATTCTTTCTATATTAAATCTTAGTCTTATGCATTCTTCTCTTCAATAAATAGTTATAGCTGTTTGTAATCATTCTTTTTTTAATTACCCTGTATCTCCATTAAAAATGATACAATACTCCTATAAGCTTTGAGGCTTATAATATTTGTTTCTCGGACGAAACTGAAATGTATTACATTGGAAAGATAATCTTTGTCATAATAGTAAAGGATAAAAAAAAAAATCAAATTTAAACCTACTGTCAAAATTAATCGATCACATTTTGTAAATTATTAATTCTATTATTTAAAATCATTTCCAGCACAATATACATCTAATTTAAATATCACTATATTGTGCTATATTCATTTTAAATTACCTTGTATTGTGAAAGTATTGGCCAAGATGCCTATGGTAGATTTTCTCTTGCCTCATATACTTTTATTTCTGATGAATTACTACTGTTGCTGAAATATTTTTGCTTTTTGAAACTAAAATTTCAACTTCATTCAAAGTAGACTTTATGAAACTGTATAAAGTCTCCTTTCTGATTATCATAAATAATAGGCTTAAATTTTAAATTTGTTGCATAAAGTAAAATCAACAGCCAGTATTTTTCGGAAATTTTATTAATTTTTGCAGTAATTAAGGTTATACTAGTGCAAAAGAACAATTTTACTACGTCCCATCAAATGGCAACAACAGCATGAGAGTCAATTGTATTTTCATTTTTCTATAACTTACATATAAACAGAAAATTAATCTTACACTGAAGAAAGAAACATTGCTTGGAAAAAATTATAAAATTTTTCTGGTAGAACTTGTGCAATTTGTTTTCAGATATAGGAAGAAAATTCTATATAATTTTGTTGATTTCAGGGCTCGGAGTTGTCCTGATATTCCTGAAATTCCTGATTTTTTAAAAAACGTCCTGAAATGTCCTTATTTTTCAAAATAAATCCTGGAATTCCTTAATTTTTTATTACATTCTTTTGAAAGTTTAATTTCAATTAATAATTTTATATTTTTCAGTTGTAAATTTTTCTTTCAGTGGAATATATTTTTTCTTTCAACTGCTTTCTATGCAAAAAGAAAGAGAAAAAATTCCCCCTTTTTTGTTCTCTTTCAAACCAGAAATACGGTTGCCATACATTCGTCTCCGCCTCGTTTTCAGCCATTGCTCACACATGACTGAAGTCAAAAAAATATAGGTTTGGGTTTACCATTAATTTCTATTTTGTGCCTTTACAGACAAAGATTCTGGTTTTAGTAGTGCACAACTATTTACAATGATATCGAAATTGTGAGAATTATTGGCCTTCGTTTATGCGCACGCGTGAAATGCTTATCACGCCATTTTGAAAGATTTTGATGGGTGTTTTGAAGAATGTTTATTAGCAAGCTCAGAATTTTTTTTTGAAAACAATTAATTTTCTTTTAAAAATGCCAAGGAAAACGAAATTTTCCGACAAATGGTTGGAACTGCAAGATGGGAATAAATGCCTAATTGAGACATAGCCGAAGTGTTGACGATGTTCATTCTGCCGAGTGCTTCGTAAGCAAAAGCAAATTCAGTGTTTCAAATATGGGTTTTAGACAAGTGCTTGCGCATGCAGATCGATTAAAACACAAGAAAGCTGGGAACTGTTACAAGAATCAAAGACTATTTACTATCAAGTCATCAACTTCACCTGAATCCTCGATATCGACTGTAATAGTGAATAACAAATCATGGCTTCCCAAAACGACATCAGAGAAAACCATTAAAGCTGAAACCATTTTAGTTTTGGTGGCAATAAAAATAATTATTCTCTTTCATCTTTGAATGGTTTAGCTAACATTTACGGAGAAATTTTTGATGATTCCTCCATAGCAAAAAATCTCAAATTATCTGACAAAAAAGTCAGGTATATGATTAATTTTGGATTAGGTCCGTATTTCAAAACTCTTTTGTTTCGGGATATCGGCACTTCATATTTTGTTTTACTTAACATGATATTTTGTTTTACTTAATGAAATAAAGAAACAGTTAGATATTTACATCTCATATTGGTCTGATAAACATTGTAAAAATGTCATTTGTTACCTCGAATCACATTTTTTAGGGCATGCTGAAGCCAATAAAATTGTAAAAATTTTATTAAGTTTTATTCAAAATAATAGTTTGAATTTAGAAAAATTAATGCAGTTGTCAATGGATGGACCAAGAGTTAATTTAGCTGTTTTAAAGCAAATAAATAGTGAACTGAGTAAGCAAAGTTTACCAGTACTAATTGATTTGGGTATATGTTGCTTACACATAATCCAGGAGCACTGCGTAAGGGTATTGATAAAATTGATTGTAATATTGATGGATTTGCTATAGATATTCATCAATTTTTCAAGCTATCTCCTGCAAGAAGGGAAGATTATCATTCCTCATTTCTTTTGTAAAACTTTTGAACCTTATTTACTTCAAATGCAAAAAGTCGAACTTTTAGTACATGTGATGTATAGTAAGTTAAATGAACTTGTTCGCAGTATAATGTTTAAATTATTAAACCCAGAAGAAATCTGTGAAAAAAATGAAGTAAAGTTGCTACAAATTAATGTTGATTCAGGAAAAAAATGGTTAAACTTAAACAAGATTGAAGTAGGTAATGGTGCAAAAGCAATGCTGGAAGAACTTACTGATAAAACAACATTTCTACAAAGTATTAGAAGCTGCTACATAGCAACTTCAAAGCATTTGCTTCAAAAACTTCCTATAACAAATCCTTTACTCAAAGATCTTCAGTGTTTGTCTCCTTATAATAGAAAAAAGGAAGAGTCTAGGAGTTCATGTAGCAGATTAATTCAACATATTCCTCATGTGAATAAAACTTCTTCAGATTGTGATAAGATGAATGAAGAGTGGATTCTTTACATGTGACTTTGATTGTGAATGATTATGATAATGATCAAAATATCTGCAAATATTGGAATGCAGTTTTCAATATAAAAGATGCTGGTGGTTATATAAAATACCCTACTTATTCTAGAGTGGTTAAAGCATGTCTGTCGTTATTGAATGTAAATTCCCAACCAGAAAGAGGTTTTTAAACTAACAATTCTGTTGTGACAAAGGAGAGAGCTTCTTTATCAGAATTAACCGTTCAAAGTTTACTGATTTGTCCTGATGTTATTCGAATGCATGGCAATTCTGTTTCCTCCATTCCATATACCAAAGAAATGATGCAGAATATGCATCATATATGGAAAAATCAAAAGATGTAAAACAATTAGAGAAGAAAAGAAAGGATGAGGAAGATGTAAAAGCTACTAGTGAAAAAAAGTTTAAACAATCGCCCCTATTAGAAAAAATTAATGAACTTGAGGAAGAAAAGAAAAATTTGCTTGATAATCATTGTGTAGCTCAAAAACTTTTGGATGATGCAATTAATAAAATATCATGTGCTATCAGTGATGATAATATAAGTGATGTGAAAGTTGGACAAATGATGCTGTCTGCTGCTAATGCAGAGATTGCATCTGTGAATGATAAATTAAAAAAGTGCAGTATTAAATTATTGGAATTAAATGCTAATGCATCCAGTTCAAAATGAACATTATTCAATTATACATAAACTAACTGTTAATTTAAAGCATTTTTCATGTAACTTATTAATTTTCAGAAAATGTTCAGTATAAAAAGTTTAAATTTTAAAGCATTTATCATGTAACTTATTAATTTTCAGAAAATGTTCAGTATAAAAAGTTTAAATTTCTGTATTTTTCATATTGTTGTATTAAAAATTAAAAAACTCAGAATTTATTAAATAGTTTATTCCTTTCTAAAATGTGTTTTATGCATAAAACAGAAATTAATATGTAAAAGTGTGAGAATCGAAAGCACTTAGACACAACATCCGGCCACATCTTCCTCCCCTCCTCTTCGAGACCAAAAAAAAGTTTGGCGGAATGATTACAGAGAGGGGTATGAAACAGAGTGTACATGTCTCTGGAACTTGCAACTTCTGTTTTGGGTGTCCTAAGCCATTAGGATCGTTATGATTTGGAGACGTCAGTCTCATAATAATCTATTTGTTTAGGCTCTTTAAGCCATCTTATATAAGGGATATATTATTGGAGACGTCAGTCACATTATTTACGAATAGTTAATTGTTTGGGCTTCTTTGGCCAGCTTCATTAGTTAATTATGTGTGTAAGAGACACCAGTCTCAAAAATATATCTATTGGCTTCTCAAGCCATGTGATTGATTTCAAATGCTTGTTTTGTGTTGTGATGTTCTAAAAAAATTAAAATTAGCATCTGTAATTTTCTTCGCAATTATTTCACCCGAACCTATGCACTATGATTTACCATTATCGGATTACCAATTCAAAATAGAACGTTGGGAACTTTACTAAAATTAACATTGGTTTTCTTTAATTATAGAAATATGTCCTAAAAAATGTCCTGATATTTCTTGAAAATAGTGTCCTGAAAAAAAAAATTCTGTACTCCGACCCCTGTGATTTATTTAGCGAAAGGATCACGATTTTAATGGTTCTGTATAGTGTATGAAGAAACTTCTGCAAACTCTTAAACTATATATGAAAAATGTATGAAGAAATGCATCACTGAAGTTGCATAAAAAATTAATTAATATTTAAAGAAAATTAAATTTAAAAAATTTTGAAGTTATGCAGTATATTTTAAAAAAATTTTTGGAAGTGGAATTATTTGCTTTAATTGAAAAAATAACCATTGTATAGTATTTGAATTGGGATATTGTTTATGTGTAATGCATACATGTGTACATACATTAGTCAGAACTCATTTAGTGAACATTTTAAAAAGGTTTCTATTTTGTGTATGAAATCATGTATTCCAATTTAATCTTCAATAAGTTTTCATTTTAAAATAAGTTTTTGCTCCTACTGCCTAACAAAACATTTATAATCTAATTATTTTCCATATTTTTTAAAAATTCCCTTCCAAATTTTAATTTTGATATAATTTTTTTTAATTGTAGATAAGTTTTGGCTCACTAATAATCTAATAAAAAGATAAAGAATAGAAAGAAATAAAAATTAAATTACTATTATCGTTAATCTTTTGTCATTGTACAAATCCAATTCACTTAACTATTATGTGGAGCATTTTATTTCTTCATTATGCTAAATTTAATAGGAAATGATAAAAATGAGTTGAAGAATAGCAATTTTGGAATGAATGGTTGAACAAAATAAGTCAAATGTTCAATTACTCTGCCCATAATATCTTAATGCAAGCTTGCTGCAATTGTTATTACAACAGTTTTCTATATAAATTCTACTGAAGGAAAAAATACATGGGGCCAGACCAAGACCAGAAACTTAAATCTGCTGTCATGAAACATGTATTCCAAAACAATAAATATAGTAATTTAAATTTGTTTTACTAAGTACCTATTTTTGAACTTGTATGAAAAGAACAAAATTAAATAGTTTAAAAAAATTTTACTCTTTTGGTAGTTCTGCAACCGATTATAATTATGAGGTTAAAGAAACAGTAAAACAATGTATGAAATTTTTTAAAAAAAAGTGTCCAAATATTGCATTTTATATAGATTATGATTTCTTACCTATATTTTAAACACAGTTAATTGTATATTTTTAAAATTGTATTCTTGTGTTAATTTTAAGTGTGTCACTTAACTAAATTAATGTAATTAATTGAAAAAAGAAAGATCAATGATTTATTTTTAATTCTCTTGTGGATATAATATTAATTATTTTATATTAATGCAATATTAATTGTGACTACTATATTAAAGTTCTGTGATTATTCAACTATATTGACTGTTTTATTGAAAGGTTTGATCTATTTTTGTTCCCAAGATCAGTTCCACAAAATCTTACAGTTTAAAGTAGATTGTGAACTATTGTACATAAATTTGTTATGTGGAAGCTATTCATAAACTCTTAAACGGTAAACTGAATGCTAATTATACAGATGTTTATGTAACTTAATTAAAAAAAAAATTGTGGAAATCTTTTACTTTGTATTAAACATTCTTTCTAAAAATTTTCTTTTAAGTATATTTTGTTTGTATTAATATTTTATCATTAAAAATTAAATGATGCTCTGTGTTTATCATAAGGTTGAAACTAGTTTGTTAAAAAAAAAATTTACGTATACATTTTTATTAACAAATAAATGTGGGTGTATATGTCTGCTTATATATAAATAAATAAATCAGAAAAATTGAATATCATGAAGATCTATCAATAAAAATTCACAAAATAATGTAAAAGTATTGTTAAAATTTTATAATTGAAGACAATTTTTATTCCTGGATTACTTTAAGTCATTAATTATATTAATTTCATCAGTTTAATGTTTAAAAACCTATTCCATTTTAAAATTACAATATTTCAAAATTAATTCCTTCAATTTCAAAATTTCAATTTTATAGAAATAGGTTAGAGAATAATTTCTGCTCTTTCAAAAGAATTTTATATTTTTCTAGTGAATGGAAATGTAGAATTTGGAACTTCACCACAGAGTTCAAGTTATTTTGTCACTGATTTGAATAGTACTAATGAAGCTGAGAAAAAACGTTTTACTTATTTCTATCAAGGTATTATATTCACAATTTACACTTTTAGTACAAATTAACTATTAATAATTGATGTTTTATAATATTAACTGAAGTAAGTAAAAATTTTCCTCATTTATATTACTGAAAATGTTTCCTAAATAATTTTGCAAGTCTAGTGATTTCTGAAATGAAACCTAAAGTTTTATATTAAATAGAATATTCTTATCAAATTAAAATATAGATGGTAGATAGGCAAGAGAAAGTACCTCAAATATCAAGCTAATTTTAAATATTAGAAAGCTATATTAAATTTTGCAATGTAAGTTTTTAACTCTAAAATCTATATAATGGACAGAATTACATAATAATCGATTTCCTGGTGTTGAGAAACAATTTCATTAAGAAAGGTGAAACTTTGTAAATTTAACTAAAATCAGCTTCAAATTATCAATAGTACAAGACTTCAAATTCTGGTATAGATTTATTACATAACTATTTATGAAAATTAATTTATTTTTATAAGTAATTTTGTTTTTTGTAAGATATCATTTAGAATTTCAGTATATTTTTTCCTGTACTAATATTTTGTTTTAGTATTTTAATTCTAAAACTTTATTATGTTAAAAATTTAAGTTTTTGAACAATAGCCACACATTGAATATTGGTGGTAAACTAAATATCATTAAATTTTTCCAACAGATATAAAAAGCTTATACTGAGCTATTTGTGTTTTCAAAATTAAGAACTTGTCAAAGTTTTTTGTAAATCTCAAATATATTAATTTATTAACAAGTTCAGTGTAATAAATTTAAACTTTGATCTTAGTAATTTGACTTAAATTTTTAATCCAAAAGTTATTTAACTTTCATGTTCATCAATAATGTAATCACTTAAAATGATAAAGACAAGTATTATAATTTTAATATATTTTAAGTCCAAAGATTAGTTTTTTAAAATTTTTAGAATTTTTTAAAAATAATTAATATTTTAAAATTTTTTATTAAAAATTTTAAAATTTTATGTTTTATTGGTTGTTACTTACATTGCTTGAAAAGTTCCTGGTAATTTTATTAAAGATTGGTTTAAATCTGCTGTTTTGAAACAAGATGTTTAAGTGTTTATTTTTTAAATATTGAACTGTGCAATCATATTTTAATATTTAGTTATTGTTTTGTTGTATATTCTTATAGCTGAAGACGGACAACATATATATTTACATAATATTAATGTTCGAATGCTACTGGAACAGTACACTTCCTTGGAATTTTCTCCTCAAACAATCACAGCCAAAATTGTGGAGATAGGGAGAGTTTCAATGACAGATGTAAAGTATTTTCTTTATTCATTAAACTTTTAGTATTCCAGTTTTCCTTATATTGTACATGTAATTTTGTTTATATTATAGATATTGAGAAAGAGATTGAGATACTTGCAGCACTTACCTTTAACCTGTGAATTTAATATTGTTGAATTGGATTTCTCTCATGTAGTATCTGAAGATGTTCTATCAAAGTTTAAAAGTAAATATTTGTTATTATTTTTTTGTGTTCTTATAATTTTCTGAAAAACTCCTAAGAATTTATTATTTTATATTAGAATGCATCATAAGATTTAAATAAAATTTTAAGCAAATTAAGTGAATATTTGATGTATGTATTGAATACAAAAAATATCATTACCAAGCAAACGATTACTGGTTGTAAATTTATTAAATTTCTTTTTAATCTAGTATAAAAGACTGTAATATATTTCAAATAGATGTGTTTTATTTTTAAAATTTTAATATATAATTAATGTGTGAATTATATAATTTTATATCAATGTAAAAAAATTCTCAAACATGTTCTTTCAACAGTAAACTAAGTATTTACTGCTTATATATTTTTTGAACAATATTTAATTTACTTATTAACAATGTAAAATAATTTTCTTAAATAACTCTTGGCAGTAAGTATCTTCTGAAAATATTTTTCTATTGAAATATTATATAGATTTGGTGTTTTGACATGGACTTACACTCTTAATTTTTCCAGCAACCCGAGTTATACACTTATTTCCATCTAGCCTCATTAAATAGTCATGTATATAATTTCATTTTAAATTCTATTAATGTAAAAAAAAAATTAACTTTACAACTATTATTTAATATTTGTTAATGAAAAATGTCTATCTTTATTACAGCTGAAATCAAACAAAGACAACAATATAGAAGCAAAAAGGCTAGAGAGGAACGACGAAGAGAAAAAAGAATTGAGCAAGAAGAAAATAAAAAACTTGGGAAATGTAAGTGCTGTTATGTTAAATTATTTTTTCATATTATCAGCATTTTTTCTTTGATGTTA
Source organism: Latrodectus geometricus (assembly GCA_026290005.1). Lineage (NCBI taxonomy): Eukaryota > Metazoa > Arthropoda > Arachnida > Araneae > Theridiidae > Latrodectus > Latrodectus geometricus. The sequence continues at coordinate 27,950 of JAPDSC010116919.1, read as the reverse complement.
TAAAAGTTCTTTGTATTTAAATACATTAGATAGTACTGCCATATACTCCATTAGTTGAAGTGTTAATGTTTTTTCATGAATTTTATTGACAATATTTTGACTAATTTCTTTGTTTTTAATTTTGATTAATGTGAATACAGTATAGGAAGGAATTTTTTAATGTTTCATCTATAGATTTTGAGTGTATAAAATTGTATAACTGCACTTTGGAGTTGCAAGTTATATATCTATGCTTATAAATTGATTTCTTCTGTAAATATTTAATTTATCTAAATCAAATTTAACAATGAATAGGTGTTTTGGATTCCTATTTGCCTGCTCTCATTTTCCTAAAAAAGATTTTTTTAAGTTATCTAGAGATCACATGCTCTCACTACTTATTGTCATTAATATTATAGGCATTAAGAAATTTTTTTTTCTAGACAAATGCTACCGCATATTAAAAAAAATTTTTCTCCCCATTTTTAATTTGCATTAGAGATTTTTTCTCAAAAAATAAATAAGTAAATAAACCTGCAACAGAATAAACTTAGCATGTTTCAGTATATAATATTTGTAGTAACCTTTTGTGCTTATTTCATTCTTGATAATATTTCATTCAAAATTAATCCATTAATTTAACCATATGTAAATTTCTGGTTTCATTTTTTGCTATTCTCATTATTATGAAGTTAAAAGAAAAAATTCAAAATAAATTCTTAAGTTTATTTCTTACTTTCTAACCAGTGTCCTATAAAAACTATGCATCTGTGTTTTCTGCCTTCAAAAAAATAACTTTCTGTGTTTATAAAATATTGCATTATTTAAACACTTAAAATATTGTATTTTTCAAACACATCAATAAAATCATCAAATACAAGGGAAGAAAACTACCTAGGATGTGTCATAAAGCAAATGAGCATGGTTCCATGAAGGCTAATATGATAGAATCTGTTTAAACATTAAAACTCTTCAAAACATAGACTTCCTGCATTAATGCATTTACTCTCCTTGTGATTTCCATACTTAATATGCATCCTGGAAGTCCTCAGATCAATGTGCTTAAGGAACTTTGTAACATGTCCTTGAATATTCTTTATAGATCTTCATTGTTTTCCTTCTAAAGAAGGAAATTATAGGGAGTCATGTCAAGACTTGTAGTGCTGGAGAACCATTGGTCTTGATCCAAACCAGGTAGTTACTAAAGTTTGGCTGGATCTGTTAGCGTGGTGGAGTTTCGAGTTCATTTCTCTCTTTGCAAAATGGCAACCTTGCATATCAAACTCTCATGCTTCCACAAAATAATCGTCATGGAATACAATGAGATCAATGCTTTTTATGTATTCCAAATATTTTATATTATTCATGTATTCCAAATATTGAAACCTTTAGTGTGATAGGGATATTTTAATTGTTTAAATGGCAGTCTGATTTCAAAACATTGTTTATACATTTCATCATTCAGGGCCCCCCATTATTGTTCTTACCTGGCAGCTTTGCTGACCACATTGATTGTTTATTATAAAATATTTAAATTTTTAGCTATAAATAATTGTCATCTATCCACTTGTGAAGATGGTGTTATTCATTAATTGATAAAGTTTAATGAATCTCCAGTTTATTCAATTGTCAAGTTTTTCATCTGACATTTTAAGCATGTCACTGTTTTTTGTTTTCTATACTATGTTATGATTTAATGCAGCACTTTTGTGTTTCTCTGTTGATGTTGGAATTTTGAAATAATAAATTTGATCTACATAGACTGTAAATAAGTTGCTCCATATTTATTAAGATTAAGAATTTCAGGTTTTCTTAAATCTAGTTGGAATTTTTACTTAAAGCATATATTAAAATTTAGTAATTCTGAAGAATTAATTTAATGATGTTAGATATGAAATAAGCAAATGTAAAATTGTTTGTGTGAATTATTATACAGAAAATAATAATAATCACATGTATATTTTAATTACTACCTCTAGAGTTATTCATTGAATTTTTTTAAATAAATTTTTTTAATAATGTTAATAATTTGAGTTTTCATATACTTTCTATTTATTTGTAAATGAAAGTTTTCTGCTTTGATTTTTAAAAAAAATGCGTTAAGAAGGTTTCCTGAATCAAGGCTGCACATAATCTAAAGTTGTGTCCTGTTGTGGGAAATTTCAATTATGTATTTTAATTCTGAGTGATAGTTGTTATTGAAAATATTTTTCTTTAAATTAGAGAATGAATGACTGAATTGGTGGCTGAATGGTTAGCACGCTTGCTTTTGGTTCAACAGTTTGTATGT
>JAPDSC010116919.1:0-20681 GCA_026290005.1 Latrodectus geometricus | reverse complement strand
AAAAACAGACTTAGGTGTATATTAAAAAACTCACTATACATTACCTAAGGTAACTGTGTTGCAAAAGAAATAACACCCAAATGTGGCCTTTAATTTGAAGAAATAATAAATATTCTTTTGATAGGATTTTTTATTAAACTGCTAGAATAACTGAGTTTACCCAAACTCTGAGTATAAATATATAAAAGTATAAATATTTAGTCAAAAAATATATTTATTAATTTTGGTTCAATTAAGTTTAAAAAGAAATGAATTCATGCAGCAGAAATTCTTTTGAGTTATATTTTGATTCGTTTGAAAAAATATAGCTTATAGTAATTCATTTCTATTTTATGATTATTTTGTATCTGTTGTGATTAACAAATCAATGTGTGAAATATTTAATACTATTTAAATATGCTTCTAAATATTTAATTTAAGCATTTATTTTGAATAATAATAATAAAGATGAAATCGAATTATTTTGAAAATGAAATTTGCTTCCAAAGCAAAATTGTTTGAAAATAAGTTAGTCATTTAGACGGTCGACGAGAAGTTATGAAGGTTGTTTTCTTTAAAAGGATGTGATTTTATTCTCACACAGATTTATAACTTATGAAGTGTTTTTTTCTAAAAGGAAGAACTCTTTCTCATAATTAGGTAATTCTGAAAGAATTCTTATTTCATTATGAAATGCTTATTTTAGAGAAAATAATTATAAGATTTATCAAAATTATGATTTTATTCAATAAATAAAGTCGCGTGTTTAATTCCGTTTAAATGATTTTATGAATAATGAAAAATGTAACTTTGCATAATCTTTTATGTGCACACTATTTTAAATAAAAAAGTGTTGAATAAAAATTAAGCAAACCATTGCTGTGTTAATTAAAAAGAAAAAAGTTATCTTGAATTCATATTGCATCAGTATTTGCTAATTACTGAGAGATACTTCTGAGAATGAGTATTTGTGTTACTAAAATATTTTGTCATTACTTTATGTTTAGGATTCACAAAAATAATTAGAAGATAGATATTAGAATTAAAGAAAGATATTGTCATAAAAGCAAATTTAGCCATGATACAAAAAAAAAAAAAGAAATAAATACTGCTACAAGTATATATATATATATATATATATATATAAACTTAACATTTACACCATGCAGAACTATCTATATATACATGCAACATATCAATGCTTTTTTAGCTTATCCATAAATGAATGCTACAAATATTTCTATTGTTTAAGGCAGGGATGGGCAAACTATGGCCTGCGGATAGAATTTTAATTTGCTGGTCAGAGGCAAATTAAAAGAAATATTCATATATTATATATTCATCACCTTTTCTTCTTTTTTTAAACATTATATTTTTTCTTCTTTTTTCTCAAAGAGCTGGTAATCTGTTTACATTCTCTATTTTTGTTCTACAAAATATAAATCGAAGGAAATAGCAAACACAGGCAGTTTTCAATTGGTAGAGTTAAAAGCGGAAGTTATTTTTTAGTTATAGATGAAGATTGGCGCCAACAAGCGTTATCTTTTTCCTGTGGAGCAGACATATGGAAATTCAATATAGGTGAATTAGACCTTATATGTGGCAGACTGCGCATTTTAAGCTTCAACTAGCAGCTTTTTCTTTTGGCGCAAGTTCTAATATTATTGATTGCGTGTTGAAAGATTGTGGACATATAGCGTCATTGTGAATATATATATATATATATATATAGTGTGGTGAAATTATTAAAAGTATAGCATAGCCAGTGCTTGTTTGGGTTATTCGTAAAATATTTCAACACAAAAATGGCTACTAAAAATGTAAAGTTGATTCAGAGTGTGGCGCTTTTATTGATGAATGGACATGGAAATATTTTTGTTCAGTGGTAAAAGATACACCTGTGTGTCTTATCTGCAATGAAGCTGTAGCAGTCTTCAAAGAATATAACATTTCCAGTCATTTCACATCTAAGCATATGAATTCCAATTACAAAGCAATGTCCAAATATGGGGGAAAAAAGGGCAGAAAGTCTTTGTAAAAAATTATCAGGCCAGCAAAATTTTTTCAAGAAGGTAAACAGTATTCAAGAAGCAGCTACACATGCAAGTTACATTGTAGCATACAATATTGCTAAAAATAATAAAGCTCTCAGAGATGGGGAGTTCACCCATGCTTGATACAGTCGTGAAACTTGTAAATACTATTCAATCTTGTAGGCTTACTCATAGGCAATTTCGAAATTTTCTTCAGTCAGTGCAATCTGAATACTCTGATGAACTGTATTACATGAAAAAAGGTGGCTTGGTGCAGGATGTGTTTTCGAGTGAATTTGGCAGTTGAAAGACGACACTGTGTCGTTCTTCCATGAGAAACAGTGTTCTGCAGAGCGTGAAATGTTAGAAGATACAAAAGGGCTTTCAGACTTTGCATTTTTCACAGATCATCTTTGTCATATGATCAACTTGAATGTCAAGATGCAAAGGAAAAATCAATTTATGGACAATATTTGGTCACATCTCAAAGCTTTTAAGCTAAAACTTAATGTTTGCTGGGCAGCTAGGTAAAAACGACTTACCTCATTTCCAGAGGTTATATTCAATACCCTCAGTAAATGAAGAGAACCTTAAGAATTATGAAGATAGCTTAAAAAAACTGCATTTTGAGTTCGAACACAGATTTCAAGATTTCAGTGCCATTCAAGCAGAATTGAATATTTTTACCATGCCATTCAAGGTAAATTGTGAAAAAGTGTGGTCAGATTTGCAGCTTGATTTGAGTTACAATCTAACAATCATCTCAAGCAATTGTTTCTAAATATGACAAAGTTAGAGTTTTACAAATCATTATCGAAAATAAGTTTCCCAAATTTAATATCTCATGCCCAGAAAATCGGTGCTAATTTCGCTTCATATTATATATGTGAACAAGTGTTTTCAACTAAGAACCTTAGAAAAAATTATTTCAGAAGTAGACTGGCAGATGAACATTTAGCCTCGTTCCTTAGAATCAATACATCTCACTTCGAACCTCAATATAAGGAACTTTTAACAATGAAATCGCAATTTCATTCATCTCATTAATATATTTAATTGTAATACTTGTATACTGTTTTTAAAATTTTAGAAAAAATTAATCTTGGCCCACCAAACCTTATTTTTTCGATTTTTGGCCCGCGATCGAAAAAGTTTGCAAACCCCTGGTTTTAGGAGAATAACTACACAAAGAATATTATTCATGTAGCAAGATTATAAGGATTAGGCACAAAAACACTTGTTACATGAATAAGATACAAATAATTTTTGAAATGTAAAAACTTACATGCTTGAAACTTGAATTACTTGATTCTTCTTTTGAGCAATTGGCTGATTGAGTTAAGATTTCTTCTCTTTCAGACAACAACTAACATTAACAAGTAAAAAAATGTTTTTAGTTTTAAAGAAATTAAAATAAAATTAAGAATAAATTAAAGTATCAATAATATAATATTTTAGGTGTAGCATAAGATTACAGGCTCTATTATTGAAAATATTCTTTAAACAACGAAGTGGGCTTTTATCTATCCTGCAAATTAAAATATACATAGTAAAAACACAAATGATTTAACTTCTAAAATAAGACAAAATTATGAGCTGCTTCATACGGCAAATGAAAATTTTTGAATAATTTACAGATAAAAATAAACTTTAGCTACATAAGTATAGCAAACTATATTGGAGTGACAAAATAATTTAAAAATAGATGTTTATAAATAAATATACGAGTTTAATTACATTTTCATCTCACATCAAATGCAAAATAGTAATTTGTCAAATAAATTGATTTATAAGCATAATAATACATTAGCATTTTTAGATTGATAGATTTCTTGTTTTTGAGCCTTTTATTTGTATAGTTAACCCTTTCCGGCGCAGTGTTCCAGGTGATGGAACACCAAATTTTAAATTGTTACCAAACCATTGCATTTAGAGATAAATTGATCAATTTTTTTTTTAAATGCTCTTTAAACGTTCTTCTTTGATAATAGATGGCAGCACTACACAAGGCGACAAATAATTTTCAATCATTTTATGTTATATAAATCACTATTTTTAAGAAATTTTCCGCAAATTTTTTTGTGGTATAAAAATAAATGTTTGGAAAACATTTTCTGTGTTATTTTGTTGCCTGTCCATTGAACTATTTATTCTATATCACTTTAAATTTTTTACGCATATAGTATACGTAGAATCATTGAATAAAAACAAGGTGTTCCATCCCCTGGAACACTGCGCCGCAATGGTCGTATTCATTTACGCCATCAGTGCAGGATTAGCCTTGAACGCAATGATGAGGGAAACATCTGTGTTTGTGTTTACTGTTTTTCTCTCTTTCGGGGAGAAATGAACTTTTGCTAAGGAATTTACAGGGGAGGATTTCTTGTATGGGAAATATTTATACACCTTTCTCGGTCTCTTGAATTGGAAAGCTTCAGTGGGGTCTAAGATTATATCAGTTATTTTGCGTCATTTCAAAATAGAAGGTGCATGATTTTTATGTTCTCGATTTTCCTTTTTGCTACTACTCTTATTTTATATTTCTGTACATATATTTTAGTTTATGCTTTTTTTATGCAAATAAAATTTAATTTGTAGTTTATTTTTTAAATTTGTTAATTGCTAATAAATGGCATGGAGAGGTCTTAGTCTTTCTGAAGCAATAAAAATGCTTCAAGAATTGCTCTCTGGTAGTGAATCTGAGAATGCAGATAGTGATACAGAGAAATGTTTCTATACCACTTGAACAGTCTCAATCTGATAGCTACAATGTATCGCATGCAAGTGAAGATGATGACGATGATTTATTCCAACCAGGCCCCTCTATGCAGCCCCAAGACCTTACTTGGGTAACTAAACAGAGTGTGCAGAAGTCGCTGCATGATTTTACACTTATAAGTTGTCAAAGTAAAGATATTTGGGACTTGTGCGAAAAAAGCCCCCTTTCAATTTGTCTAGAGCTTTTTCCTTACCAATTGTTCAATGAATTAATTGAAGTTATTCTTTTGTAAACCAATCTTTACCTATGTTTTTATTTACACCATAAAAATCACTTTTTCATTCCCCCCATTTTTTTCTTTTTTTTCGGTGGGTCGTAGAGTAGCAGTCCTCCTTATGGTGCACCCTAAGGTACGCTAAGTCTGCTACACAGGCATAATACATTGTTTTTTTCATTAATATACGAAAAATTTGCGCGTTTGCGTGTTTCACTGCAATGCTCGCTTTTCATAGCCCTTTGAGGCGCAGTGTTCCATGTGATGGAACACCCACAAAATCGAAATGGTCAGTGCAATCTTTACCAAATTTTTACGGTGCACTATTTAGGGCCTAAATAGACAGCCTATAAAATTTTTCTTTAATATCTCAACTTAAAAGGGTAGTGTGCCAGAAAGGGTTAATCAATATAGCTTTAATATAATTTCATTAAACAATGCAATATTATGAATGAAGTATTTTAAAAGTATTTATAAAATCAAGTGCTTTAAAACCATTTACACTAATTATAAAACTTTAAATATAAACTCTTTAAGCTTCACAAAATGAACTTTCCTGTAATGAATATTTCAAAAGAAATCAAATTATTGGAACATAGGAAAACTTACTCCCTATAAAGGATTTAGGTACATGTAACCAGCTGTCCTACAACCGCAAGTCTCACAATTAGGCTAACTGCCAAAGAGCTACAATTACTGAATATTTATTGCACAAAAAGAAACATTAGCTATTGGTTTGAAAGTGTAGAAAATATATGTTTTATTTTATAACTGTAACCTGAAAACTTTAAACTTACATTATAAATCAATAATCACATGCAAATAAAAAAAATTGACAAGTTCATTAACAAATATAATAAAAATTATACATAAATTAAGTTTAAATTTTAATAGCAGACAAAATAATAAAAACAAAATATTTCAATTAAAAATAAAATACAGTCATTATTTAAAAACAAATTAACTAGCAACATACCATGATTTTTAGCAGTAACAATTTATAGTAATATAAAAGGAATAGAACAATTTACATTACAGGACAGTAGCAGTACATTTTCATATTGTCATTTTGAGAACAAAATGAAAATCAACAGCACAATCCTCCTAATTTACAGCTTTTAAGCATTTGAGATGCATTAACTTTTGATGAATAAGCATGCATAAGCAATTAACAACTATCACACAACAGTCACTTTTTGAACATGAGAGCTAATGCAATGAATATGGTTTAAAGTGGATCAACAGTAATTGAGTTTTAATTCAAAGACTAAGAATTTGATCTGAATAATATATTGGCAAAACATTAAAGCTATAATTGCATAGCAATACGAAAATAAGAGCTGTCTGTTTGGATTTGATTTGTTGCTCTATAGCCAATTTTTGGCACATGAAGGCTAATTAAGACAAGAACAAACAGCTTAAAGTGGATTCTGATCCATTACAAACATGTTTGCACAAAAAAGGCCAGGTTCAAATTATAACTATTTGGCTCCCACCTCAGCTTGTAGGTTCAATTTAAACCTTATACCAATAAGAGAAAGCAGAACAGCAAACTTAACAAAAAATGCAAGGAAAAATACTTGTGTATTTTAAATAAAATAAAATGTGATAAGAAAAATTAGGACAATTACTAAAATATTTCTTTCATAATGCAATAGCCCAGGATGTGCCCTTGACTTGCTGAATGTTATTCCAAACTTTTCTGTCCTTAGCCTTAGATTTTCAAGATTATTAATTCATTGATAGTATCAAATTATTTTGGAAGTCTTAGGTTCAAAGGTTTTCAGTTTTTATAATTTTTTTACTTTATTTACATTCAGTCTTCCAATATGACACAACCATAAAAAACATGAAGATTTAATAAAGAAAATGTTTTTTTGTTTGATTAAATTATTACATTTGTTTCCAATTCTCCTTTGCAAATTATTTAGTTTTATAGGTCTAAAATGAAAACAAAACTTATTCAAAGATTGACAAATAATGATGAATAAAATTTATTAGGCATCAAGTTTAAATATCGTGTTACTACAAGTCTAATGATTTCCTAATTTTTAGTTCAATTTCTATATTAGGTTTTTAATTTTATTCTTAAACAAGGATTTTATTTTTAGATAAATATTAGAATAAGAAAGCATTTAAATTCGGAATGTCGGGAATTGAATTTCTTCAGAGATTATAACAATCAATAATTTAAAATAGATTTATTAACAAATTTAAAATTATCTACTGTAAATGTACATAAAACAATGGAATATTTAATTCATTTTAGAAATTTTGTTTTATGCTCCTTAATAACAAGATAAATGCCTTTTGATGCCTTCACAAACTGACTCATCTAGGACATTAATATAGATAAGTCTTCTTGAAATATCAGCAAAAGTACAAATCTGAATAGTTTTAATAACAATAGAACAAATCAAATTCAACTGCAAATAATGAACTTAAGTGCTAGTACTGAGTTAAAAATTTAAAACAAAGGAAATATGAACTGAGTTAACATTAGGGCAACAAAAACACTATTTTCTGATACATGCAAAAAGGAAATTCCTTGATAAACATTTACATCTATTCAATATTTTTGCATTCTATATATATAAAAAATGAATAATATATTTTTCAGACAAAAAACTGCTTGATATTGCACAGGTCCCAACATTTCATAAAAAAATTACTTTTTAAAAAAGCACTAAGTTAATCTCCATTAATTAATCTTAATTATCACATAGTAATATTTTTAATTATTGAACTGTAAAACAAAATTTAAATAAAACTGCTTGTGAAACTATTAATTTATAGGAACTATGCACTTATTAATTTGTCTTCTTAACATTTTTAAACAGAATATCAACACATGTGAAAATAAATTATATTATAAATATAGACTAATGCTGTCTCCTTTATGAATGTTAGTTTTTAAACAAAAATATATATTTAAAATTGTGGTATTATGTGATTAAATACTTTAAACTAAGGAATACAAAGCATTAATATCATTTCAAAAACAATTTTGCTGCCTCTGAACTTACTTGCCTAATTATAAAATAAATATTGTGAAAATTGCAGTACAAGGCAAACAAAATTAAAAGGACTTTCACTATTAAAAAATGTAAGGAAATAATGACAAAAACTTTACTTAAAGTGGAATTTATAAGCAAGAATAACAAACCTGTCATTAAATAATATAAAATACTTCCCAAAATGTAATTACACTTACAATGATTTTATAAGTTAGACAATTTAAATAATTCAACAATGCTCACATTCAGAGCAGATTCAACAAAACAGAGCTCAGATGTATCTTTCTGCTCTTCATAGGCAACTTTTAGTTCTCTACGCTCTCTCTCCAAGATAGCATAGATATCCATCTGGTCAGCTAGAAGTAATTTCTGATAGCGTGTAACTGCATTGGCTAAAACAAATTAAAAAAAATTTCATTAGTCTTATAAAATAAAAGTTATATATTAAATGAATTTAGATAAACACATTACAATGAAAAAGATCATTGTGAACATTTAATTGCAGTCAAAATTATATCATAAGGAAATAATTTTTGCATAAAATACTTTTAAAACTTTCAACAGACAAAAATAATCAATAGGCAACTGGGAATAAATAATACAGTTTGCTTGCCCCACCAAGGATACTAATTTCAGATCGTAACATTTTAATGATATATTATCACAGTGATTAAAGAAAAGAATTCAACCAAAATTAAAATTTACTTTTGTGGTGATTTTTTTCATTTTCAATGTCTATTTTATTTAAATAATTAAAACTTACAGCAATTTTACTATTCTTCAACATTTATATTAAAAAATCTGTTTGAAACTTTTTATTACATAATTTTCAAATTAATATTTACTAATCTTAATACATATATCATGGAAAGCAAAAAATATCATTTGTACAAATACAGCTCACATTTCTTTGTGCAAAATGTTTGTCTGAAAACTCAATGTACTTTTTAATAGATTTGTCAAATCTGCTTATAACTTGTCGATTTTAAAATATGAATAAAAGTTAATACCATTACAAGCTACTACAGTTACTTTTATAAACTATCAGACTTATTACAAAACAGCAGAAAAACACTTAGTTTGCTAATATTAAAGCACAATTACTTGACCATATTAAGATTTACTAGCTTCTAATTAGTTTATCCTTTCTCAATAATCTAGAATGTTGCACAGAATACTATCACAAGGTTCATCTATAATATCAATTTCCATTTCTTCAAATAACAGTTTCATGATAAATTTTTATAGTGTCGTGAATCAAGCAACCAAATTTCAATTTTTGATGATGTAATTTAATCATGGTGTAATTTAAATTAAATTGTCTTAAACTTAAGCTCTAAATAGATACATATATATATAGCCAAAGAATGGAACACTTATATGGCCAGGAATAATGACCAGGTTAGTTTTTATTCTCAATTATTTCATTAGATCAGCAGTGTTTTTATAAAGTATCCTTCAGAATCAATTGTGAACAGAAAATTCCTAGTTTCTAATTCCCTAATGGTGAAATTCAAAATAAAACTGGTTGTACTACTGCATTTATTGGAAAGTTTACACACCATGTAGTACTCCTTGCTAGGACAGTACTCCTTGATTCAATCCCAGGTTCTGTTGAATAATAAGAGAAGGATATTGTGCTTGGAAGTTTTCAATGTTTCCTCAGTTGTGAAATATGAATATATATGAAAAGTCTTCCCAGAGAAAATTATGTTGTGGATGTTAAAATGCCTTAGAAAAACTTAAGACTATTAGGCAGTACTTAACAGTGTCAAAACATAATGCAGTCTATACTCAAAGGTGATTTAGATTTGCATAAAAGTAAAATATTTTGGCACCACATTGAGGACTTTAATGGTTTAAGACTATTGTACGTCATTTTCACAAATTACTTTCATAATGAGCTATTTTCATGTATCACAAAGGAGGAAACTCTTGGAAAATTTCCAATAAGCCACTACAGCAGATGTACATGCAAAATGCACCTCCTCCTTTAATTCAACAATGGCAAGGATTAAACATTACCTTTCAGTCTTAAGAACAGAGTTCTACCAACACCAGGGTGAGCACATGATTCTATATTTGAAATAAGTTATATATTACTATATTAAATGTTTGCTACACAACATTCACTTTCTGCTCTTACCAACTAATTAGAACAGGATCTATGGTCTAAAAAGAATTTTAAACTATAAATATCCACACTCAAGATGGGAAGCAAACTCAAACTGTTGAATCAAAGGCCAGAAAGCATGCAATTAAAATCACTGTTTTCATTACATTGAAAACTTTTTTGTGGATTAATTGCATATATACACTTTGTTTTAAGACATGCTTAAAATCAAACAAAGCAAGCTGCATCAAGGAATTTCTTGAAAATAAAGGTACTTTATTGAAAAATTATTTCAAAACAAGTCTAATAGAAGAGAAAAGCAATTATCCCTCATATCAATATAAAAAGAAGCAAGTAACAATATTAACATTTAATGAATAAAATCATGAATATTTTCATTGTAATTGACTTCATGTTACAAGTATGGTAGAAATCAAAATTTTGTTGGGTATAACTTATGAAAGAAAAGTTGAGTATATCACCGATAGCATCTTACAAAATGCATCATTTAAACTCTCTCTCAATTTAGATCTTTACTATTTACATTTTGGATTATGAAATACTGACCTGATATTTTGGATAATGAAAGAGAGTTAGCTTTTTGATTTTCAATTTGTAATAATTTTTTATTTAAATTTGTAGTAAAATTTTTGAAATTAAAATAAATAAGAAGATTTCTCACCAAAGATTATGTTACTCATTCTTTATATATATATATATATATATATATATATATATATATATATATGCAGATTGAATTATCAAAAAGTCATTTTTAATTTAGAAAAATACTATGCTAAAAGAGCAAGCTAACATTCAAGCAATAAATAGAAATTTTAACTTTAATGTTGGTTAGTCTAAGTAACACCATAATGGAAGACCATAATATTTCACATTCTCTGTCTAAGCAAGAAACTTTAAATAGAATTTATTGGTTACAAAATTGAATTTCAAAATAAAAAGAAATGCCCATTTTTAACCATAAGAGTTATTTAATTTTACTTCATTGCACTTTCTCCAAAACTCTTAGAAAATTATCAAAATATAAATTTTAAAAAAGGAAAAAACTTGCTTAATCCTGTTTTATATTACCTTACATAGTTTTGTTAACTAATATTAATGACTGGAAATAAATAGTTTCAGCAATAACCAGGAAATTTACTTAGAAAATGGTTTCTTTATACTTGAAATTTAAAAGAAAATATTTTGAAATTTATAATTTTCCAATTTTAAATTTAAAATTTTAACTTAAAAAGAGCAAATCTTTAAAAATGATTTTTACACATTACAAAGATTTTAAATCAAAATCAGAACTGGATAGGGTGTGAAAAATATTTAACTGCAGAAACTATTATCAATTTTCCTTTAAATATATTTGGGTTAAAATTTTAGTTAAAATATATTTAAATTTCATCTTAGATAATACAAAATTTTAATTTAAATCTTAATTTAAGTAAAATTTCCTTTGATTTTTATAGACAATTTCAACATTTATAAATTTTTTCACTCAAAGTATTAAAAAAAGTTTCATATCTAATGTATCACTTTATACAATTTTCATCATTTCACTGATAAAACAAAATCACTTTGTGGATTTTTTTAATTGTTTATAATTTTTTTAAATAAAAAACAATTAAGTAGCTAAACTAAAGTGTATTTAATTTAAATGAATATAAGACTTTAAAATATTATAGAATTCAGTACCATTATTTACTGAGCATATCATCTGAATAGGGTCTACAAAGGAAACGGGAATAGGTAGCAATGTTTCTTTTTCCCTTTTCATTAGACACAATGTTATCTCCTCTCCAACAGAAAAAGATTTGCGCAGTTGTAATGATACACTGTAAAAATATAAGAATTAAGCCTAAAGCTTTCATTGATAGTAAAAGTAGCTTAAATAAATTACAAAAAGATCTCACGAGAAAATGAATATAGAAAAACCTTTCTCTATTGATATAACCCAAAACATTCAATAATCTTTATATTCACTAATTGCAAATAATGTGTTACTTATGAAGATTAAAACATTAAAGAGTTAGAAAATTAAACACTAAAAATTAGAAAATTAAGTAAAATCAAAAGCATAGTAACACAGCAAACCATATAAATATGACACCCCAGTTTGATTTAATGTCTCACTACCTCAATGCAAGAAGTATTTTTGCTCACATAAAATTGTTTTATTTTAATGTTGTTATTATGTTAAGTTATTTTTATTACTTTATAAAAATTAATTAAAATACAACATATGTTGAGTGGCACTTAACATTATACTTTAAGAAAATTAAAGGAAATATCAAAAAGGTTTTATTCCTTAACATCAACGAGTGAAATATAAAAGTAAGAAAAAAGCTTCACAGAAATATTTCTCAAGTATTTTATTAATGTTTATTAACACATTTATTGTTAACTGAAAATATTTATAGAGACAATATTCATTCTTAAATTGAAACATTTCATTAACATTTATACTTCACAATAAATAAAAAAAATTTTTATACTTGTCAGGCAAGTTTGAAATTAATTCAATACTTGATGCATAAAAAAATGTACAATGAAAATTTAGGACAAAAATGAATACTTAAATCTTTAATATTTTTTAAGAGAGATTTTGCTTTATAATATTACAGTAACATATCTAATTTTGCATAATGCCAATTGAACAATAATTTGAAATTAAATAAGTTTGTCTATTTTGAATTTGTATATATAAATTCAATGTTTGAAACAAAGCATAATTTTATGAAGTAAATAAATTATAAAAATTATTCCTGGTTTAAAAAAGAATTAAAGTAAATTGTGTTCTATTGCATGATATATTGTCATTTTTAACATAAATGCATAAACAATTTAAAAACTTGTTTTAAAAATACCTTTTTAAATCAGTTTTATGAACAGCTTCAAAACAAATAGGACATTTTTGCCATGATCTATCAGTCAATGATAAGTAATGTAAGATACAAGGCCAACAGTACACATGCCCACAGCGAGTGATTTTTGCAGCAGTTGGAACATCAAGACAAATTGGACAAGATGGCACTTCATAACAAGGCAAACGCTAAAAAAAAAATAATATTATAAGTAGCTACTTCTATAATACTAGAAAAATGAAATTATTTTAGAATAACAATTAAGTAAAATATGCACCTTTTAAATTCACATTAAAATAGTGTGGTAAATACTATCAAAAATACTTAAAACCCATTAGATATAAAAATTCAGGTTGGCAATATACAATGCAATATCTAATTTTCAAGTTTCATAAAAAAAGATTAAATATTTAAGAAAGAGAAGACTATTTTTTGGAAGTTTAATATTTGATATAAATATAAAAGTTTATAATTTTAAGCAATGCAAAAATTGTTTCTCTTACAAATGAATCAATTGGAGAATATAAGTGCATTGCAAAAGGGCAGTTCAACTATTGATCAATAACATTAAATCAAACAAATTCTTTAAATGAATGAGACATTTATTAATTATTAATCAATTTTAGAACTGCTTATGAAGGTATAAATGGCGAAATATAGTTTAAAAATATAGGAATTTGGAATGCAAAAAATTTGATTAAGATGATTCTTGAGAGAATAAGATGTATAGAGAAATTGGAAAGAATTATTGGCAGTCTTTTATGAAAGACTAAACAAGGTGATTTGTTTCCTGTCAGTTCAGCATTCATGCATAAAAAAGCTATATATATATATATATATATTATGCAATTATTGGTTTTTTGATGACAGTAAAGTTACTCTGGGTAGAATAAAAAACAGCAATAATTTAAACATTTTGTTTACAAGCAAATTAAAGCCACAACAAAAAACATGGCCTTTGATAATCAATGGAAAAAACAATGTTCATGATAGTTAAAATAAAGTCTGGTAATACATAACCCATATTGGGTAACATTGATAGAACAGTCAAAAAGTTTATATCAGGTAATATTTTAAAAAAATTATTGTATGAATCAGCCCATGACTTCTTTATTTAGGACAAATTAAATTATTTTCCATTGTTACAAGTAAAGCTTTATATAGTTCTTATTTTCTTGATTTTAAAGGCCTTTTACTTGACAATAATAAACCAAAAACTTTCAGAACTTGCACTTTTCTAGAACCAATACATGTAAAAGATTTTGCTTGCTCATTTTGGAAAACATCCACATTTTACCAATCTAATAAATATGCAAAATATGTTAATAGGAATTTACAACATTTTTCCAATTAATTTTTGAACAGAGAGAAAATACCAATAAATGTATTTCTAACCATGATTAGAAATCCAATTATAATATGTAAACAATGTCTTACATTACATTCATTATCATATATTTGTGGTTGCTTATTGGTTCTATTATTTTTTTTTCCTAATTTGCATATGACAGTCAGCATATAGATCAATGAAATTATGTTAATGTTTAATTTTGGCAATTATTGATAACAACAAACTGCTACATCATCTTCAATCTCATTACATGGTGAAAAATTTGTATGATAAATTTATCTTGCTACAAAGTTCCCTTGTTTTCATCAAAACACTATTTTTATTTATTTAGGAAAATAAACTTATTTGAACACAGTGTGAAAAAAGTAAAAATGTTCAACAGTTTATTATTGAATCTGATGTTATAAAAATATTACTATCTTAATAAGACATGTCTACAAAATGGAAATAGCATATGCACAAATATATAATATCAATAATCTACGTTTAGTATTTTTCAGATAACAAGTACCAAGAGATGCAGTGGCATCTAGTGATGAATTGATCCAATTACTGCCTTATTAGTTTGGCTTCAAATAATTAAAATAATTCAAAATCTTATGAAACTTTTATTCAACATCTCCTTTATTTATTATGACCATACAAAAATTTAAATGTAATTCATTTGAATTATCATTTCAAGTGTAATAGAAACATAGTAATAAAAATAAAATTATTCAATTTAAAATATAATAGAAAACAAATTATTAATTCTATATTAAAACATTTATAATAAAAATCTTCCTAATTTAGTCATTTGCATCTTTTTTACTTTAAAAGAAATGAAAACAGTATTTTGCAATAAATACTGCAATATAATTTGTGAAATTTAAGTAAACTTTAGTAGCTTTAGAAATAGAATGCTCACAAAAATTAGAAAAATTTCCTTTTGATTTCATAGTTTTGAAAAGTTTATTTAATAATTATCCTATTTCAAATACTTTCAGAAGAAATAATAAGCATCAGAATATATATTAAATCTAAGTACCACAAATCCACATACAACAATTTAAATATGTAACAATTTTCATAAATATTGTCAAGCAAAACTTATGACTATCTTTAAAATACTATTTTAATTCAAAATATGTGCAGATACTTAAAAGAAAACAAATTTTTTAGTCATAATAAATTTTACAGTATCTGAGTTTACTAAGAGCACATAGGTCAAACATTGAGTCAGCAAGGAGAGTGCTACCACTGAAGGACAGAACCAGGTTAGCAAAGTTTACAGTGACAACTATTTTGTGTGAATGTTGTTCTTGTAACGGTACATTTTCAAGAACAGTTTACAATAGAGAAATTCTGCTTCTTGCTCAGAAGTGGATTAGAAATTCTTCAAATAAAACAATTCACAATGACAATGCCATAGAAAAAACTCAAGAGACTAAGTATCTTTCCATTTTCAAAAATGATGAAATGTCAATGCCAAGCCTCATTCTAATTATCTTTCTGTGACCCAAACACATGATATTGCTGAAATTGAAAAAAATTATACAATTGTTAATGGAGATCAATGATGGATTACTTAAGAAATTAAGAAGCCATTAATAATGATCTGAAATTAAGAGCAGTGGATTTTAACAGAAGATTAGGGAATGAAGAATAACTGTCAAACTTGCACCATGATTGAAGACTATTAAGGTCTTGTGGAAGCATGTTGTGCTGTGAAAGAATCCCCACAAATCACCCAAATTTTAATTCAATATCATGGATAATGAAATTTAGTGGTGCACTTGTGATTACAGCAAAAATCAAGCCAGTGGAAGTTCTTAGTTTAATACTTGTCTACAAAATTTTTCTTATTAAAAAGCAAAAATAAAAGAAAATATTTACATATTTTATCCCTTTTATTTTTGTTAAGTTTGCTTTTCAGCTTTGTCTAACTGGCACATAAATATCCAGAAAGAGTCCAGAATATTATACAACAGTTTGCAGAAGAAGTAGCCTGATTTATGCCAGTTTGGTAATTTTTTCCATCACAATAATAGCCCTACTCTTACATGTTCCACTTGTAAGGTAATTTTTAACCAAAATAAACCTTTTTTTACTACAATTTGTGATGGCTTATCCCCTTAGAAAGACACTAAAACATTTTTCAAATGTTGTTAAGGTAAATAAAAAAAATAATAGAAGCACTATCAAACCTCACTAAATATAATTATAAACAATGTTTTAAAAGTTTATAGATAAACACATTTGTACAAATAATAAATATTTTGACTGGGATTGAAAATCTATGCTTAAAGTTTTAATAAATAAGTTTAGTTTCATTTGGTTACTCTTACATAAAATTATACATTTACATCAAATATTTCTTTTAGACAATTACACACAATAACTTACTTTTGTAGTAATTAAGTATTATCACTTAAAAGTAGGTATTTTAAGCAAAAAATGCAAAACTAATGGTCCCAATTTAAAGACTGAAATATTTAAATTTGTTAGAATTTTTTGGGCACTACATCTAAAAATATTTGAAATATATTATTAAAATATTCATTAGAATTTCATATTATATATTCATTTATAATTAAAAATTAGAAAATTCCATTAAAGAACAATAACAAAATGAAGATGTAAGCAAATTCTAAAAAATAATTCAATATAATAAAAATACATTAAAATTAAATCACATACATACCCATATAAGCAAAGTTAAGTTAAACATCTATTTTTAAAAGTGAAGCAAAATTAAATGGTGCACAACAAAGCTGTTCAATAAACAATATTACATTTTCATGAAATATTTTATATTTAAGAATTTCAAATGCAAATAAAATAGTATAACTTTGGTGAAATCAAAATGAAATACAAAAGTAACAAGTAATTCCATGATCAGATATATTTGATTGTGCAGTTATAACTGTGGGCTAAGCAATATATTATTTTATTCATCTAAAAATCAGTAACAATTACATAGTAAATCTTTGTAACAATTATAACTGAATTTTGAATTCATTGAAAGTTACAAATTTAAAACTTAAATATTTTTTCTGGCAGTCAGGTTTCCAAGTCCTGAATTTAGTTTTGTATTGGAAAAAAGATTTAAGCAATGAAAATATAAAAATCTGTCTTAGTCTTAATATAAATGTTGTATGGTGTTAAGCAAATTACTTAATGCCAGAATTTCAATAAAATATAAAGTAAGCAATTTAAATGGTTTAAAAATATAGGGTAGCAACAAAAGTTTTTTTGCCACTACTAATATCATCTGAACAAACAAAGTTCATGTTGTGAATTTAAATTTTGTCAGACAAATTTTAATATTAGAAAGTGGACTTGTTTTAGAATACTGTGCTATGAGATAAGAAAAAATGCATCATTATAGAGTACAAAGAGTCTGAAATGGAATTATCCTACAACTAGATTAGAACCATAATTTACTTCAAGTTTTGTTACAAAAAATTATACACATGATTTGGTGACATTTTGTAGCTATCTTTAAAGTACTTTTGTATTGGATGACAATGAAGATTTAATGCCAAAATTTCAAAAACAAAGATTATGCCATTTAAGAAGCAGAGTACTTTGAATGGCTTACTGATGCTGACAAGTCCTACTAGTGAGTACTTTTGGAAGAAAATTAGAATTCAACAAGTAGAGAGCTAGCTAAGAAATTAAACATAAGTGCTATGTCTATTAGTCACACTATGCACTGTATTTACTTGATATACAAACTCAATCGCTGGGTGGCACACGAGTTGCACAACCAGATAAGGACAGATGTGTTTAGATCTGCATTAATCTGCTTGAATATAAATGCAAAGACAAGGTTCTAGACTGAATTGTTACTTGATGGAAAGTGAATTTACTTCAACAGAAGCTAAAAAGGGAGTTGATCTGGGCCCAGCGAGCCTGTCCGTGATGGTTTGGTTGTGTGGTTTACTGGTGCAAGGTCCAATACTGGACATTTCTGCACCGAACAATGTTTAAAACAAGAGACTCATTAATAAGAGACTAGTCAAATATAGAAGATGAAGGATATTAAAAATTTAATAAAAGTTTATGTAAAAGATTAAAGTAGATAAAAATTTAAATAGAATTTAAAAAACCTATTGCACGTAAAAATGCAAACAAATTTCTATGTGGTTTAGATCCAATTAAATCTGATAAAATTAAATTTGTTCTGTTAAAAAATACTAGGCATAAATCATTGAAGTTAGGACAAACAATTAAAATGTGATGTACCTTATACGGTACATTACATATGTCACAAATCGGAGCACTCTGAGACAAGAATAAATGCTTGTGCGTAAATCGAGTATGTCCAATGCGAAGGCATGTAAGTTTTACATCAACTCTTCGTATAGGAACATCTGGAAATGGAAGAATCCGAGGAGATATATTATGTAATTTGTTGTTTATCTGCAAATCCCAAGTTTTTTGCCAATATAAATAAAGTCTTTGACAATTTGTTTAATATCAAAAAATGCTAATGCTTTATGTAAAAGGTCAGTGGCATTTTTAGCAGCAGTATCTGCAAGCTCATTCCCAGCAATGCCAACATGACTAGGAACTCAACAAAACACATTAAATCCTTTACTCTTCAATGTATTTAAAATATCTAATATTTCCACAATAACTGGATGACATTTGTCGTTAAAATGGTCTAATTGCATGATCACACTCATACTATCTGTATAGATACAGTATTTTCGATGAGAGTTGGATTGTATTAGTTCTAGAGCACGTAAAATTGCAACAGCTTCAGCTGTGTAAACAGAGCATGATGTATGAAGTTTATATTTGTAAAATTTATTTCCAATAACAATACCACAATCAAAGTGATCACTTGATTTTTAACCATCAGTGTAAACAGGAATGTAGGAGGAAAATTGATATTGAATGTATAAGAACATTTGTTGCAAAATAAGAGGAGCTGTTGCTGATTTACTGTATCCGGCAAAGGGATCGATTATACTAACAATAGGGGTGTTCCAAGATGGAAATTTCAGAGAATCTGTAATTTGGATTTGCACATTGGGGAAATTAGAGGAAGATACAAAAGAGTTTGTACGTTCATAGAATGGTAGAATATTATGTGGTCGTGCATTATAAATCCTTCTTAGAGAGGAGCAGACAACCATAGATCTTAAAGGGTGTTGTGATGTTGATAACATTTTAAAGTAATAATTTAGAGATAGTTGCTTACGTCTCAGATCAAGGGGAACTTGGTTACAAATCACATAAAGGCTCTGAACAGGAGAAGTCCGGAATGCTCCAGAACAGATTCGCAAAGCTGAATGATGTACAGGGTCTAATTTGCGTAATACACATGATCTAGCTGATCCATAAATTGCACTACCATAGTCAATTCGGGATAAAATAACCGATTGATATACACGGAGTAAAGCTTTACGATCTGCACCCCAAGAGGTATGAGAGAGTACTTTGAGAATATTTAGTGACCTTTCACACCTCTTACGCAAATCTAAGATATGTGGTAGGAAAGTCAGCTTTTTATCAAAAATTAGCCCAAGAAATGATATATGATTAACCACAGGAATAATTGTGTCTGATATCTTAATTTATGGATCAGGATGAGGTCCAGATTTTCTGCAAAAATGGATACATTTACTTTTGGAAGGTGATAAAGTGTGCCCATTATCATTACACCAAGCAACAAGATTATTGACTGCAGTTTGTAATTGTCGTTCAATAAGTTGCATATTGGAACCTTGGCAGGAGATTTGGAGATCATCAACATATAATGTTCCATGAATTGATGGTTGTAATACATGAAGAATATTGCTGATGCAAATATTAAAAATAGTAACACTTAAGACACTTCCCTGAGGAACCCCTTCTGATTGGATAAAACAGACCCTATACGGACATTAAAAATACGAGAATTTAAAAAATTCTGAATAAAAATTGGTAAATTTCCTATGAAGTTAAAATTAAATAAAGTGCAAAGAACTCCATAACGCCATGTCCTATCATAGGCCTTTTCTATATCAAAAAGAGAAACGTTATCAGAATTGCCCTCAGTTCTTTTAATGACAAAATATTTCTGATCACATATCATTTGTTGCTCCATATGGAGTAAAGAATTAGAAGAATATTCCATAAAAAATTTGAATTAATTTAGGGTCCGACCGCACTACCCACCACGAAGCCCAACAAGGGGATGCAGGATAACTGCAACAGTGCTAGTCAGGCCCTATACGCTTTCAATACACCTCTGAAGTGGCCACCCTTATCGAGTCACTCAGCAGATATATGATCGCTTGGTCCATTCAAGCCGATTGATGAGTTGAGGACCACAACACACCTCCCG
>JAPDSC010116879.1:96650-118770 GCA_026290005.1 Latrodectus geometricus | reverse complement strand
TATATATATATATATATATATATATATATATATAAATATATATCAAATTATCTACATATTAAACAATAAAATTAAATATTTAGCATTGATAAGAAGTCTAAATTGAGAACTAAGGCACTCTAAACTGAATTAAAATAACAATTTAAGTTGATTAAAATCTTTAAAAGGTCAGTCAAATTGTATAATTCAAGGATATTATACAATAGATTATGCAAAAGCACGTGTTACCGGATTAATAACTGTATTATTTGTGAAATATCGTAAAATGAAGAAGCACTTATGAACTAAGATAATATTGATAACAAGATGAGTTGATAGTTAAGTGGGGAGGAATTACTTCATTAATCTTCTTCTAAATCACTAAATGAGAAGGTTAAAACGTTATCTCTTATGATGAGACTGGATTCTTTCCATGGTTACTAACTATCTTATTTTTAAATGTATCAAGAGTTAAAATATTTCAATAATAAAATCCGACTATAAACATTATTAAAAAATAAGCATTTTGAAATAGTCATAAAACTTAACATTCCAATTTTTTTTTAATATATTCAATAAAAAAATTGTCGATAAAGTTTATTTTTAATAAAAATTTTTTGTTAAAAATATAATAAAAGTAATGAAGCATTTCAAATGGAACAAGCGTCGTTCTCGTTACCGAAAAGTCGTGAGTTCGAATCCCGGCTTATCCAAACATCCGTCGTGTTCACTAATGATGACTAGGTCACTTGAAATATACGTCTGGTCGCATTGTCCTCCGTGTTCCTGCTCCTAATTAATAACTCTGGGGGTGATAGGAGCCAGTCATTGGGTTTTCCTTGGCTTCCTATCTCTAATTTGGCAGTCACAGTCTACAACAGGCATCTATCTATGAGACAAGATTGTAGTTTCGCACTCGTGGGAGGGGGGGGGGAGGTACTTTGTTCAAAATGGAAAGATACTCTGTCTGACTTCACTCGCCCAGTCCCTAATGAGCAAACTTGGCTTTGCCGAGTGTTATATGTAACAACAACATTTAATTTCGTATATTATGTATTATGTGCTGGGGGAATATGGGTGTGTTTGTATATATACATACATGCATTAAACTATGAATTTATCTAATAGATACACACAAATTTGTAAAATAAAAAAGCCACTGAGAGAGAGAGAGAGACTTTTATATATTCAGGATCCACCGAATATATAATTCAATAAATATATAATTTTATTTATGTTCCCTAGAAAGAATGTTATTTATCAATTGTGAATTTATTATAAAGAAGATGTATGTGTTTAAAATAAATCAATATAACTTCAAAACTTCAATTTCACTAAAATAAGAACTTATAGTTTTTTCTTTCCTTTGATAGCTTGTTTTCAGCCTATAACACAGGTGATTTTTTTAACTGATATACATATTGTATTCAATACCAAGCCATTAATAAGGAATATTAAAAGTAAATTCTGTGTACTATGAATTGGGGAAAAAGTAAACCATTATTTTTTTGGTAGACGTCTGTAGTGATCGATATTTCGTCAGGTATATATCAAACAATTTCAGATTTATGCTCGTTGGAAAGCTGACATTTGACACTAAAATATCCCCTTGCGGTTTTTTGTTTGATTCATTCAGTTACGAGTACAAGGTTTCAAAAATGTAAAACAACAAACAGAAAATTCGATACATTTTCGTTTTTCTCTTGTAACGGCGAAAAAGATAGCCGGGTGGCTAAAATTGTGAAAGGTGTTTATCGTCCTATATAAGACTGTAACAACCAGTTACGTACAATTTTGGTTTCGTCGATTCCGTTCGGGCATTTTTGATGTCAGAGATGCAACTCGCATGTGGATACAGCATGGTCGAAAATGTCTATAAAATATCACAAATGATCAAAGTTAACCGCGTGTCAGCAGTCGTAACGTGCAAGACCTAAAAATCTACATGAAAGCTGTTTTAAACCTTTTTACAAAGCGAATCCAAAAGAAGTAACATAAAGTTCACATAAAAATAATGGATTTCTATTTCCCCAAACTAATATATAAAGTCTTCTTAGAGTCCAATGTGTCTTGATTGCTTAAGGCATCGTGATTACAATCGGGAGGTTGTGAGTTTGAATCCCTACTGAACAAACAATCCGTCGTCTTCACTGAAGTCGGTTGGGAATTTATTTATAGTAAAGTGATTCGTGGCCACAATGCCCTTCCTCGTAAAACTGTACTTCTAGGCATGGTAGGTCAAATATTGGAATCCTTGCTCCTAAATTACAAAAACTCCAACTTAATTGTGGAGCAGCTTGTCCATTTTTGAACTTTGCTCCACAAACCCCAACCAACACGACTGTTTCTACCATCTGGAGGCCATTTGTGTTTTAGGTACAAGAAAGTATGCTGATGCAACAACAACAGGTTGTTCCTAACTTAACAACCACTTGATGAGATCTTGTCTCAAAACAACGGAGCTTGATGGAAGAGTAAGATAACCAGATGATGAATCATTTTCTAAGCAAAACAAAATCATAATTGCCCTTCACCGTAACTCAGTGTTTAGTGAATCATATGAAAAAATTGGGGCATAAATTTCTTGCTATATTAAATGTAATTGCAAATGTATGCGCAAATGTTTTTTTTTTTATAATGTAGTTGTTTTTACCAAGATGTGTTTTTACTAAATGCTGAGTGTACCACGACTGTTCAAGCACTTTCATTCCTCTAAAGCTATTTGGTTGTTGTTACTAATAACACTTGTGCGTCTGGGACTGGGGGAATGATGTCAGAAAGAGCGTCTTCCATTGTAGAACACATCCTCACGTGGGTAGAAGCAAGACTTTAGCTCACAGATAGCAGCTCCATCTAGGTCTTCCAATTTAGAGATAGGTAGCCAGAGAAGTCCCAAGGCCTGGCTCCTAACACCCCCAAAGGTATTAATTTGGAATGGGAACATGGAGAACACGACATATTTTAAATATCCCAGTCAAAATTATTCGGCTCTTTGGATAAGCCAGGATTTAAACTCACCATCCTTTGATAATTATAACGATACCCTAACCAACAAAGCTGCCGTGACCTTAAAGCTATTTTAAGAGTGACTATTGATTAGGAAATGATGTAAGACATTATAGAGAAGTTTGAAGAAATAAGCATCTTGTGCCCAATCAGCTACGAAGAGAAAAGTGTGTTCCTATAGGAGCGCACTTTTCTCTTTTTAAGTATAGGGACACACTTTTCTCTTTGTAGCTATAGGAAAATATTTTCTCTTCGTAGCTGATTTAAAATATGTCGTGATCGCAATGTTCTCCATGTTCCCATTCCAAATTAATACCTCTGGTGGTGTTAGGAGCCAGGCCTTAGGACTTGTCTGGCTACCTATCTCTAAATTGGAAGACCTAGGTGGTGTTGCTATCTGTGAGCAAGTCTTGCTTCTACGCTCGTAAGGGTGTGTTCTACAATGGAAGACGCTCTTTCTGACATCATTCCCCCAGTCCGAGATGCATCTATTGGATAATGTTTCGGTACAAGACATGACGTCACAATTCACAAGCAGCATTAATGTTCTGCGCATGGCAAGAACCATTACTTCTTTCTACTGTTCAGAGGTGTGTTATGATCTCTATAAATTATCTCTAGTACAGAAGGTTTTTATCAGTTAATAAACAGCACTAGAAATATTTGTGCTTCAATTTATCTTCGTATTAATTTAATTTTTTATTGTGTAGTTCAATCAATTATATATTGAAGTTAATAAAAATTTTTTGATAAAATATATAATTTCTAATTAAATTATTTTATCAAATAAAAACTTAAATTGGGAAATGATACAATCTTTCATATTACATGCATTTAAATTGGTACATACATATAATGGACATTATTAAGCATCATTTTCAAGTTTAATCTTTTTAATCGTGGATTCTATTGTTATCATACATAAACTATCAATAGAATTATATTAAATGCTTAGTTAGTTTTTAATCAAACTATAGATAGCTGATAAAATAAGTAAGCATTTTAACTGCTGTAAAATTCAAATGTCAAATAATATAAATATATATATTAATGCGTAATATTTTTAACACAATATATTATATTTTTAGATTACGAAATATACTGTGGATAGTACTTTTTTAAAAAGTAATTATTTTATATATATATATATTTATATATATATATATATATTTTTAGGTTGGGGAAAAAGTTATACATTATTTTTTCGGTTGACGTCTGTAGTGATCGCTATCTCGTGAGGTATCTATCTAACAATTTCAGATTTATGCTCGTTGGAAAGGTGACATTTGCTACTAAAATATCCTCTTGCGGTTTTTTGTTTGATTCATTCAGTTACGAGTACAAGGTTTTAAAATGGAAGACAACAATCAGAAAATTCGATACATTTTCGTTTTTCTCTTGTAATGGCGAAAAAGATAGCCAGGTGGCTAAAATTGTGAAAGGTGGATATCGTCCTATATAAGACTGTAACAACCAGTTACGTACAATTTTTATTTCGTCGATTCCGTTTGGGTATTTGGATGCTAAAGATGCACCTCGCATAGATACAACATCGTCGAGAATGTCTATAAAATATCAAAAATTATCAAACTTGACAGCATGTCAGCATGTATAATGGAAAGAATTAAAAAATAATTTTCAATATTCCTTCTTTTTTAAATATTTTGATGAATTAATACCTTTAAGAACGTAATTGATGAAAATCGATTCTCTTTTTCTGATACGGGTTATTTTCGAAAACGTTCCGTTCTTTCCGCGGATAAGGCGGAAGTGTAAGATGATATTATGAAGCAAATGTCTCAGAAATAACTTTCTGCAAGACACTTGTGCAATGAAGTTCTACTTAGTAAGGATACGTAAAAAAGAATAACAATTTACTTTTTCTAAGAAATGTGTATCAATCATGATTATTTAAATTCTAGCTAAGGATTACAATTTCAATTTACGAAACGTGAATGGCGTATATTTTAAACAGTGGTTTGGAAATAACAGTTGATTAAACTATCAGACTAAACTTTAATAAGTAAAATTATATATTTTATAATAATTTGTTAATTTTTTAAAAATTTATCATCATAAATTAATAGATATAAATCATATTTTTTAAAATAAAACATTTAATTTTTATCGTTTACTGTTTCGAAATTGAGAAAATGAATGAAATGAAGATGTTAAAAATTGGAAATTTTTTTAATGATATTTTTATTTTTTATTGAAGAAAGTTAAGTTATTAGAATTATATTTACAATTATAGAATATCTTTTATAAGCAGCATAAATATACGAGCTCATTGTAAAAGAAATTATAATAAAAAGTTGCTTTTTTACAATTTATATAATTTACTTTTAAACTGCAGAATTAGTTTTAAATTAAAGTAAACGATAGAGCAATAGTAGACGTTAATTTCTTACTATTAGTATCGGATGTATTGCGTTCGGAAATTTTTTCATCGATTTCTGAAACAAAATTTTCCGATGCTATCATTTATAATTTTTTTTTAAGTTATAAATTATTACATCAGTAGTAGATCATCTATAGGAATAAAAGTATAAAGGCAACAATATATCTTGAAATATGTAAACAAAATATTGTTATTTAAACAAACATGGAAGTTTTAGGTTAAGTCAAAAAATCCATATTATATTTTTAGTACTGTAACACAGAAATTATTTTAAATTTGCTTTTAACTAATATAAAATTAATTTTTATTATTTTTAATAAATAATTACTTTTAATTATTATTGTAATTTAAATATTAAATTTCTTATAAGAAATTACTTAAATTTGTTTTTATGTGCATTTAATTTCCGATAACACTAACGTTGATGATTTAAATAAACTTTTATTTAATTGTATTTAATTAATATAAAATCAATTTTTATAACTTTCAATAAATAATTATTTTCAATCACCAATTAAATTTAAATAATTTGAATTTTTTAAAAAAATTACTTAAGAATGTTTTTGTGTACATTTAATTTCCGATAATACTTACGTAGCTGATTTAAATAAACTTAAGAAAAAATAGAAAACAAGAATACATTGAAATGATATGGAATCTTACCTTTTCTTTTGCTAATATAAAAGTTGATTTAAGTCTTGCTTTAAATTTTATTAACAGAGAAAACTAAAAGAAGAGATCCGGAGAGATAAACAGAAGTAGGATTAAATGACTACACGTCTTCCATTGAGGATGATAGTATTCGATAAAGAGTTATTACAAAATATATTTTTTTACTCAAGTATTTCGCTATCACTGCATCTCGATAAAAAGTTAACTGACTTAAGACATAAATAATTTAACTAGCGTCAAGTAGAGTAGAAGGCGTTGAGTGATTAATAAATAAGCAAATCTTGCGCAGAAAAATAAAATAATCTAATAGTCTGCGCTTGAACATGTTTTATGAAACAATAAGTCATTGATTGTTTTATTAATAGCTGAAATATTGTATGAAAATATATTTATAAAAAATTTGACTTAAAGTATTCATATTCTCTCAGGAAAATCTTGTTTAAATTTACTTGAAGAAAATTGGCTTTAAATTAAATAGACATACTTTCCAATTAATTTCATACATTTTTTTACAAATATCTTATCTGAATAAATATCTTGTACGTAATAACATTAATTAAATAAATTATTATTATTTAATTATGTTATTAAAATATATATAATTTTATTTTAGTAAATAAATAGTAAATATTTGTACAGAATAAATATAACATAACCATTTTATGAACTTATATATAAGTTAATAAAGACAAATCGATTTAAATATATAAATTTATTTCTTTTATTTTTGAAGATTATTTTAAATGTTAATGATAATATTTGTGCAAATTATTTTCGAATATTTCCAATAGTTAAGTATCTTAAATACAAAAAATGTAATTTATACCATAAAAATTATTATAAGTTTTCATTTGATGATGCTGTTGACAAAAATTGCGCAAATTTTTTCTCATGGAGTACTCACAGTTATTTAATTAATTATGTAAATCTTAGAAAAAATTGAATAAAGTAATTCCAACAGTGAAAAGTAATTACATGATTAAACTATATTGAACTGAAATGAAGTACATTAAGCAGAAAATAATCTTAGATGTTTACAAATAAATATTTGAAATTAATTTTGGTAAGCAGAAATAGTATTTCATTGATAATTAATATAAAAATAATTAAAAAGAAATAAAATTAATATAAGAGTTGGAGAATATATCTTTAAGAAATATGAGGACAAAACTTACACCAAGGAATAAAAATTTTGATACTTGGAAGAGGTAAAAAGAAAAAGAAAAGAAATTAAAGGGCTTTTTTTATTTTAAAGAGTTTGCACCTAGAAGTATCTTTCTGCTGATGCAACATGACTTGACAAAAATGCATTTAAAAATAATGGCTTAGAGAAAGCAGATTTAATGAGATTGAAAAAGCAGTTGTTTTATGTAAAATACTATGAAACCATACATAAACATACGTACATATATATATATATATATATATATATATGTTACCGTGAAAGTCCGAAATCTGGAGAATGTCGACATTCGCTGGTGAATGTCAACATTCACGTAGTCGCTTGGTATATGTCCGAAATATTTGCTAGATATCCTCATTTCTCACTTACACCGGCAAATGTCGACATCTACAATGCACTAATGGTGAATCTTGAATATGCGTTTCATCTTTCAGTATCCGGAGAGGAGAAATGCAGATTTGCATTTTCTTATCTCAATATTTCAGGCGTGAAAAACGTCACATGTGTGACGTAACTTATCGCCTCTCTTAGAAAGGAGGAGTGACCAATCACGGTGAGTAGAGGAAGTGTAGAGGATTTTTAACCCGCGGGACAAACCTGACAACAAACAAATTACAGTAGAAGTCCGATAATCCGGCACGTTCGGGACCGGCTCGGTGCCGGACTACCGAAAATTCCGGTCTATCGGACAGTAATAATAAGAACAATAGGTTAATAATTAAACTACAAATACAGTATGCAAATACATACAACAAAGTTTATTTTACATTTCATATAATGTATGTACACGTACTGTAAAACATATTTCACTTAGATTTAAAAAAGTCACGAATGTCTTTTTGTTTTCTTGACTTTTGGCGTTCAGTTTATAATTCATTTCTAATGATATGGAAATCAATAATTTTTGAAGCACTGTAGCTAGTACTAGTCTCAGCAAAAGAGAAACTTATTTAGTGATTCTGCAACTTCTGCCCAGCTGATTTTTCCTTTTCTTCCGTTTCGGCATCTGAGTCACTTTATTTAGGCTTAGGTTTTGAAAACATGGTCACCCTATGTACAGTTAGAACGAAAATCACTTTTTTTATAAACAGTCTCAAAAGTTACGTTTACTATTGACTTGCCAGCAGCTAATTGTTTCCGAACAATACCGAGCGCTTCCGGATGATCTCGAACTACCCAGAAAACTTCCGAATAGCTCTCGAGCGTTTTTATTTGCTTTACAGACATACTTTGGGAGAAAACCAAAATTTTTACAATTTTCAGAAGTGATGCCGGACTATCGGGCATTCCGGACTGTTGGATGCCGGATTAATGGACTTCTACTGTAAAAACAAATTAAATGCTGTGGTGGAAAGGGAAGCCCGGGAATGGCCTTCTGTTATCTCCTTTTCGAGCTCTTTAATCATCTTTTCAAATTCCACCAAAGCTTGTCTGTGATTGTCGAC
The DNA here is from genome assembly GCA_026290005.1 of Latrodectus geometricus. Taxonomy (NCBI): domain Eukaryota; kingdom Metazoa; phylum Arthropoda; class Arachnida; order Araneae; family Theridiidae; genus Latrodectus; species Latrodectus geometricus. The sequence goes on along the minus strand of JAPDSC010116879.1, from coordinate 110,084 downwards.
ATATACCGGCGATGGTCCGAAAGTGCAAGAAATGTAATCAATTGTGCGGTCTTTCACCAACGTTTTTGGTATGTGTTGACATTCACCGGTGAATGTCGACATTCTCTGATTTCGGTCTTTCACGGTAACATATATATTATATATATAATTATAATTTAAATAAATAATATAATTTTTGGAACGGAAATTTAAATTTTAGAAACTAAATTACATAAATATAATTTAAAAAATATTATTGATTCCTTAAATTATTATTATAAAAATATTACGCATAAGAATGTTTAAAACAAATAATAATTCATAGAAAGAAATCCGTTATGAATAAATATAGATTTTACAAGTCTTTTTCACGTGCAATCGTTCCTCTAAATCAAATTCTCAGCAATCATCTGCGAAATTTCTCATCAAATTTTTTTCCGTAAGTAAAACTTTGGTAAAAATTTTTAATAATTAAATTCTCAAAGATTATATTTGAAATAAATGGTAATTATTATTTGTAAAATGTAGTTAATTTTGAGTAAATAAATTTTACAAATCTTTTTCAATACAGTTTTTTACTCTCATGAAGTTAAAATCCCAGCAAGTATCAATATAATTTCGCTACAAATAGTTTCCACGTTAGCAAAATATTGTAAAGTCAAAATGTTTAATAAAAAAAATTCTTAAGTATTACAAATGAAACAGGTGATGATAATAATTTGTAAAGACCAAGCAATTATGAGGAAACAAAATTTATCAATATAATTTATAGCCTCTTTACATATACAATCATACTACATTAAATCCCAGCGATCATCTGCAAAGTTCCACATTAAAACAATTTTAAAATAATAAAATTTTTTTGTAATAAAAATTTTAAATAAAAGATTCTCAAATATTTAAATACACTATATATATTTAGTTGAAAGTAAACAATTATCGTTACTTTAAATTTCACAAATTACAAATTTTATACAAATACTTTTAAATACTTTGGCAAAATATTTAAAATATGAAATAAGAAGAAATTCTAAAAATGTGACCTTAAATATATGCAGCAAAATTAATTAAAATTGCTGAAAACAAATAAAATTAATTAAACAATTAAATTATGAAGAATATCCAATCATTGTTGTTGTTTCCAATCCCTCAGAGATCTAGCGTCAGCTAGATCAAATCCATGACACCGTGAACACTAGCGAAGTCGTGCACCAGTAGTGGATTTGCGCAAACATCCACCAGAGTGAACCCCAAACAATCCAGGATGTGATCGGGGGAAGCCGGCCTCAGATTGCATTTATTGCACAATGAAAAGACTTTGTGCCCAGAATCGAACTTCATGCATTTCAGTTGCCCACTTCTAAGTCTCGAGATGGCCATTTGATCATGTCTGTCACCCCCGAAATCCAACGCACCCCCCCAGGGTCTTACTTTTAAACCAAGGATGGGCGTGAGGAGCGAGCCTCAATCCTTAAATCAATCCTTAAATCATTAAAAACATTATTAATTTTTAAGTATATTTTATTTTTCTTTAAAATTTAAATTAGTATAATTATATTATAACAAATCAGAACACCGTACTTTTTCTTAGATGATATTTATTAAATAGGAAATTCACTTTTTACTCTATTATTTCCTAAAGCAAACAGTTATTAGTATTCATTTTAATTTAAACTAAGGGTTTTATCGAAAAATATGCAAATACGCTAAATTTCTCCATGACATAAGTTTCACTGTTTAAATTTATTTAGAAAGGTTGGACTGATTCAATCACACTAAGCATTTATTGAAAAATAAATAAAAAGAAGTAACAAGTGTTATTTTTCGTTATTTCATTGTGATTTAAAAGCCCATTTTGTTATTTTACTTCATACTTTCATACAGAAAAGTAAATTAGTTATTTCTGAATTGATTGCAATGCAATCTACCTTTACTTCAGTTATCTAATGTGTATCTTACAGTGACTGATATAAATTAGTGTGACAGTGGAAATGGATTCCTATATTCACAGCTGTTTTTATTTCACGGTCTGAAATTTAAAACCCTGCTTTCAACCATTTTTACAAAGTCTTGCATTATTTAACTTTCTTTTTTTTTTTTTTTTTTTTGGATGTTCGTGATGAACAACCTAAGAACAGAATTTTGTTGCAAAGCACGCGATCATCTGTCGCATGATGGCTTCCAAGATTTTTCTTCGATTGTAGATTCCCTGTCATATAGAAACAGATAGAAATAAATAATCTCTCCATCACTTACCCAAAAGAATGTGCATGCAGATGCTATCAACCTTTATCTTCTTTTACACAACCAATGATTGGATTAACCAATAGAAACTTTTATTCTAAAATGCATTGTTTAACCATACGATCATGATGACACAAATGTAGTATTTTATTATCATTTCTTGAGGGATGCAATTTTATATACTCTATATAGGGTATCATGTAAGATCCTATATTATTTCCATAAAGTCAGAATACAGATAGTTATGGTCATACACAAAAGAAAGGTGTTCGGTTATTGGTTTGGTTTGTTTATCGATCAAATGTCATTTTTTTCACATGAGGGCTAATTAGACTAAGGACTGCATTTTAAAGCTGATTCCGAAACACTAAAAATTATCAAACCCAGAGGTGATAATCAAACTCATGAGCTCATGAAACTATAAAGTTATGAACCGAATGTCATTGACTAAGCACTCGGCTACCATCTCGGCATCTAACTGTAAGAAGAGGAATAGGCGTTACAAGAAGTGATAATTTACAATGTTTAATGTGAAAAGTTAATTATCTTGTCATGGTAAAAAAATATGGTACGAAATTTAATTATAAATGGAAATATGAAGCAATTCTAATTTAAGACCAAATACACTTTTCTGACATACATGTGAAGATAGGAAAGCATATGAATGAGTATTGATTTGTTGCCGAAGTAAACCATGGCTTGAGAGAAAAAAAATGTACCATTAATATACAGAATACTCCATTTGTCTGTTATGGAAAATTCCTTTAATGCAAAGTATCAACACTTCACGGATATAGAGACGGACGTGTTTATTGCAAATTGGTTTTTCTTCTGAAGAATGCCTTATAATTTGTGGTATCATGATGGAACCATTTAAGTTGGAAGATACACCATTGAGCATTAACTTCCATAGTCCACTGTCTCACAATATAGTGAACGAACACCTAAATTCATAATTTGGGTTATGAATGCTTACTTTGGATTAGTTACGCAAGGGGGATAATTTGACTATGCAATGTGGATAATTTTAACAATAAACAGCTAATGCAATCTGGGTTATATTATTTTGCAACCAATGTGGTAATTTTAACAATAGACGGTTAAAGCATTATGATAATTTTAACAGTAGATAGTTAAGTTGTGATCATTTTAACAGTAGACAGTTAAGCAATGTGGATTACATTAGCTGCTAAACAATGTGGATTACATTAGCTGCTAAGCAATATGGATAATTTTGATATTGAACAGTTAGGGATGTAAATAATTTTAACAGTGAACTAAAGAATCTAATAACGCAATGTGGATCGCATTGGCTACTGCGAAATGAGGATAATTCTAACACCAACAAATGTAGCAGACAATAAAGCATTGATAAATTTGGCAATGATATAGTGCATCAGTGAACTAGCGTGATGCCAACAGTCTTGATGAAGTTATTAGATTCATTAGAACCGTGCGTTTATAGTATCGGTAAAGATTTAAGGCCACAATTGGCGACTTTTAGAAAAAATCGTCTAAAATCTCGCCATTTTGCACAAGCAAGATCTAAAAATAAACATAATTATTGCAAATATTGCATGTTTGGTCAGAATCCGTCATCTGTGGTCGGATCTGATTGGTCGAAAATGGTTGGATTTCCAAAAAATGTTATTTATCACCAAATGTGGAAAATCGAGCCAATAGTGACCTTGCAGTAAATCTCAGCCATAATATCAATCATCATCAATTTTCGTTGTCCTCTTCTTCATTTTCAAGCTTTTCATTTCTCATTGGTCCAACGCTTTGAAATTCGCATCACCAGGCTGCTGTTATATAGCATATAAGCTGCTAATGTATTCTAGGAAAAACCTCCTTCAGTAAGATCAATACTTGTCCTACGTTTAAATTCCAAATCTTGTTGAAATGTCTTCCTCCTCTGTCGTAGACATATGGTAACACTCAATAACGTGAGTTGTTTTAACCTTTCAGGATTAATACGAATAATTATGGATGAAAATAGAAAATTTTATGGTTGTTGTGAAAGAGATTTTTTTTATACGAAGATCACAAAATTGATGTTTAATTTGTAAAGAAAAAATCACTACATTTAAAGAATATAATGAAAAGTATCATGACAAACATATATTGAATGTTCAAATTTGCATAACGAAGTAAAAAGTTAATAACGCAAATGGTATCTGAAAGATCAGAAAACAAGGTCTAGTTCATCATTAAGAAATCATCTATCATAATTGTAACAAGTTGCTCTGCTTCCCTGTGAATAGTAAAAAAAAATAAAATAAACACTCTCAGAAGTTGAATTGGTCAGATAAGAAGCTGCAAACAGTAAAAAAAAGTGTTTATCTAAATGAAAACTAATTATTCTAAAGTATCTGTCAGTTACGTCAAACTATACGTAGTCAGTTTGATGACACTTAAAACGAAATAGTGATAATTTTTATAAATAGAACAATGTCAAACATATTCTTTGGTATTTTGTGAAATTACTTACATTTTAGATGTATTTTACCTTATGATTATTATTCATTCTATTTAATAGAAAATGTTAAATCTTTCAAATTTGAACGAGGCATCTAAAGATGTTTTTCAGAGAATCAAAATTTAAAAGAAAAGTTAAGGAATTTTTATAGATTAGTAATTGATGAAGCAACTGCTATGCTTCTTTAATTACAGTATTGTAAAATCACTTATGGATGATTAAAAAACAAGCATATTTCTATTATTCATTATTGTGAATAACAAAATCAATTATATGGTCTATGATTATCACTCAATAACATAATGAATATAATTATAAAGTACCTTAACTTCAATTGTCAAATAAATGCTCTCCAACATTAAAAATTGTAAGAATTTCTTGGGAACTATTTACTAACAATAATGCTCCCCAACAATGCATTACATAATGCATTGTTGGAAAGCATTATTGTTTGAAAATATTGATAAAAACAAATGGTATTTTAACAATGCTAAATGCTTACGTCGGGGAAAATGTCAAAAAATTATGCTTTTAATTTATAAAATAAAATAGACAAGTTTATGAAACAGAAATAAGAATTTGTTCTTAAATTAAATGATAAAATGTTAGACGTTTTCGTGAATGAAACGATGCATATACGAGCCAAATATGGACTTTTATGGGCAAAATAATTTAACAATCGATGCTTATAATTTGGTGAAAATTTTTTTCTGGAAATGTGTGTTATTTGAGTGTGAATTTAGAAATAATAATTCTCAATATTTAACGTTGGCAAAATTTTACTGTACGGCCACACTTGGCGACATTTTTCAAAATTTCACCATTCTGCACCAAAGAAATTAAAAAAAAAAAAAAAAAAAAAAGCAGAATATTGAAAAATATCGTTTTTGCGAAAAATGGGTTGCCAAAAATCGTTATTTTTCGCCAAATGTTGAAAAATTGCACCAAAGATGATGTTAATATTGTGAAGAAACTTATATTTGAATATAATAATCCTTTCTAAAAGCTAATTAAATATCATAAGCAAAATATTCGCAAACAAATTTGATATGGATGTTAAAATCTGAGTTACAATGCAACAATAAATCAAATTTCTGTATCCACATCAATAATTAATTTTCACAAAACATGTATTACATTCAAGAGATATTTCAACAGAAAATATTTTGGAAGAGTTGTAAATACTCATGGTTGCCCAATGTATTTCTGAAAAGATTTTTTGGAAAATAAATCAAAATAGCTTAATAAGCAGTTCATTAATTATTACGAAACTAACTAAATAATCCAAAGTCAAATATCAATATTATTTTAATTAATTAGATGAAATATAAAATAAACCCTTTTAATACATAAGACTCGTATAAAATTTACATTTAAGTTATATTTATTTTGTATATTTTTTAAGAACGTATCTGTGCTAAAAGTAAATTGATACTGGTTTACTATCTAGTCTGGCGTTATCAAATTGCCCCATGAAATAATTTGAGTTGTGTCCAGACGTATTTCAGATTAAGTATTTGATATGAAGAGATTTAAAAAATTTTATCTCCTTTGCAAACATTTCAAAGATCATATTTATTAATGATAGGTCACTTATTAGATTAAATTTAATTCCTTTTTATATGATCAACTGGTGATTTTTTCCAGTTATTTATTGTAAAAAGTTCTTCAACATAGCAAATGTATCACAGTTATTTCATATATTTACTATTCCGAATCTGTATGAGTACAGATGCCCTATATTCCTTTTGGCGCTTTTTTTAATTTGATGAAATTTCTGGTAGTTTTTACAATTTTCTGGCAACCTGGATTTCTTATATTTAAAAAGATAGAGCATATTAATGATATTCATCAACATCATATTTTAATGACACCTGTTCATTCATTATCTCAAAAGAAATTTAGAACACTTTGAAATAATTGCACATTTTCTATATAATTATTGTTAAGATAATTTAGATAAATTTTCTTTTTAAAAAAACCTGATATTTATATTTATTTTTATTGATCTGATTTGATTTATATATGTAAAAAAACCCAATGAATAAATTTGTCAAAAATATTTAGAAATATACCAAAAGGATTATACTACAACAATGTATTTTGTAAGAATTAAATAGAATTTTAAAACTATTTTCTTTCAAAACATTCGGGAAAACTTTGCTTACACCTTAAAGAATTTCTCAAGTAAATGCGAATATTTGATTTTCACTTGTTTCATTTTCACTATGCGGAATCTATTTTAGTAATATCTAGAATTTGTAATTTCCCCTCCCTAAGTAAAATATTTCTATTATATTGTTCGAAACTATTTCCGGAAAATATTTTGATTTGATTTATGTTCACATTTTTTGAAAAAATAATGATAGCATTTTCTTTGGAATTCCACATTTTGCAACTATGTCTGCTTGTTTCAATGAACTTTTATTCTCTCAATATGGAATGCTTTACTTAATCTCTAACGAAAAAGGAGTTTTATTCATTTTAATAGTCTTTTAAAACAACTATTGTAAATAAAACAAATGCAAGTCGGATAAAAAAATGACCTGGCTTTAGCAAAAATGTAACCATTCACTGTCAGTAGAATAATGATAATCATCCTATTTTAGGTACATTGTTCTTTTAAATAAATTGAATTAATATCTTTGAAGAAATGGCGTTAACTTAATTTTTAAAATTACTTAATATTAATATCATTTCCATAAATGATCTCCTTAGTTTTTAGAAATAATGCAAAGGAATGTGCATTAAGTCATGCATAATAAAGTGAAAGAAATATATCAATCGGATAAAATCAAAAATTGCTATACTTCCTCAATAGTAGGTAATAGTTTCATTCAGAAAAAGAACAATGTTTTGTCTTGTCTTATTCATAGATGGGGGAAATGGTCAGCTTCTGCGTCCTAAGACTGGAGCACTAAAGATAGAAGACTGATTCAGCTCCGATGCTCGTAGACCTTAGCTGGGCTTAATGGAAGGGCCTTCACGCCAAGGGTGAACTTACTAAGAGTTAGACTCCAGACGCACTTCACCCATACCACCCAGTGACACCCCCTCGAGAGATGAAGCAGTTTACAGGACTTGACAGGATAAAACCGCACTTACTTCCTTTTTCAGTGGACACCTTAAAACTCAGAAGCTCTATGGGAGATCTAAGCAATTTGAAAACTACACCAAGTATTTTATGGAGGAGTCTTCTCCTAAACACAGTATTGCTTGTCTTTGCGTCTCCAGGATCTGACCAGGACAATCCACTTTTATTTAATTTTGGAATTGTTCAGTAGCACAATTTCATGGACTTGATTTAGCTCCACTAATCTCAGGGGATGTGCAACAACAACACAACAACAAAGTTTTGTATTATAGCTAGTAAATGTTTTTACAAAGCAGGGAATATAGCATAAGAAATGTATATAAAAATGATTTCATTTTAAAGTTAAACATGATGCATGTCTTGAATTTTATTTCTTCAAAAAAATTTTTTTAATCCAAAATCCTTTAACTTATCTCATTATTGGTAGAAATAATGAAATCATTTTTGCAAATAATCTATAGCTTTTTGCAGACCCTTTCTTCAAAATAAAGTTAAATGCATTGCAAATAAAAGTATTTTTCAAATAAATATGTACTCCAACCAAAAATGTAAACACATGTTTTGGCATTTAAAAAATTTGTTTCGCTTCAAGTTATTTTATCTAGAGGTTCGATGGCACAGAATATTTCAATATATTAAAGATTAATTCAATTTATTACCTTCTCAATTGTTATGGTAAATATATATATATATATATATATATATATATATATATATATATATATAATGTATCGAAGCATAAAATTGAATATTTAGAAAATTTGCCCTCAATTAGCAGTGTTTACAAAAAGATTGGTTGGTAAAAATCTTATTAAGGTATATATAACGAGCTTAAAACTAAGAAATACACTACTAGCCATTAAAATTGCTACACCAGGAAGAAATGCAGATAACAAAATGATATTTATTGGACAAATATATTATACTAGAAATAACAAGTGATTAAATTTTCAAAAAATTTGGCTGGATAGATCCTGAGAAATCAGTACCCAGAACAGCCACCTCTGGCAGTAATAACAGCAGTTATACGCCTGGGCATTGAGTCAAACAGAGATTGGATTGCATAAACAGGTACAGATGCCCATGCAGCTTCAACACGATGCCACAGTTCATCAACCGTAGTGACTGGCGTTTGGTGACGAGCCAGTCGCTCGGCAACCATTGACCAGACGTTTTCTATTGGTGAAAGATCTGGAGAACGTACTGGCCAGGGCAACAGCCGAAATGTTCCGTATCAAGGGAGGTCCGTACAATACCGGCAACATGCGGTCGGGCATTATCCTGCTGAAACGTAGGGTTTTGCAGGGCTCGAATAAAGGGTAGAGCCATGGGTCGTAACACACCAGAAATGTAACGTGCACTGTTCAAAGCACCGTCAATGCGAACAAGAGGTGACCGAGACGTGTATCCAAGGGCACCCCATACCATCACGCCAGGTGATGGGCCAGTATGATGATGACGAATGCATGGTTCCAGTGTGCGTTCACCACGATGCCGCCAAACACGGATGCGACCATCATGATGCTGTATACAGAACCTGTATTCATCTGAAAAGATGACGTCTCGCCATTCGTGCGCCCAGGTTCGTCATTGATCACACCATTGAAGGCGCTCTTGCTATGACGCAGCGTTAAGGGAAGCCGCAGCCATGGTCTCCGAGCTGCGAGTCCATGCTGCTGCAAACGTCGTCGAACTGGTCTTACAGACACTTGCTGTCTTCCAAACAACCCCGTTTCTTGACTCACGGCTCGTGACGTGGTTGCACGATCCATTACGGCCATGAGGATAATATGCTTGTCTTCTCGGCTGCTAGTGATAAGTGGCCGTTGAGATCCCGCATGGCGTTCCGTATTACCGTCCAGAGTTAGTTAGCTAGTTGGTTGGGTTTTGTGGCGCAAGGTCCAAAAAGGACAAGCTGCGCCAAAAGCTAAATTTTAAAGATGTAGAACCCAAGCTCAACAATAAAAAGTTTAAAATACAAAAATAAATGTATAAATTTTAATTAAAATTATCCTAAAAAGAGAAATCATATAGAAAATGTTATATACAATGGATAAAACCAATTGCCTTCAAAAAGGCAAATAGGTTTCTGTGGGGTGGCTCCCCCACCAAATCAAAAATAGTTAAAATATCGGTTTGAAAAAATATAAAACGGTAAGAGTTAAAACTAGGGCATGAAATTAAAATATGAAATACAGTAAAAGGTTCATAACACGTTTCACACCATGGATTTAGTTCATTTAAAAACAAATGTCTGTGTGTGAAACGTGTGTGTCCGATACGAAGGCGAGTTAATTGAACATTAGCACTTCGTAACAGTAAAACTGATGATGGAATGAGGTTTGGGAAAATGGCACGTAATTTATTGGAGACCTGCATACTCCATAACTCCTGCCAGAGAGATTTAACAAATGTTTTAACAACCCTTCTCACGTCGAAAAGAGGGACAGATGAATGAAGTACGGACGATGCAGCTTTAGCGGCTGCATCTGCCTCTTCATTTTCCTCTAGACCTAGATGAACTGGGATCCAACAGAAAATTATGTCATAACCCTTGCATATTACCGTCGGTGGTTGCACGATCCATTACGGCCATGCGGATAATAAGCCTGTCTTCTCGGCTGCCAGAAATAGGTGGCCGTTGAGATCCCGCATGGCATTCCGTGTTAACGTCCTGAACCCATCGATTCCATATTCTGCTAACAGTCATTGGATCTCGACCGACGCGAGCAGCAATACTGCGATAAGATAAACCACAATCCCGGTACTCTACAATTCGACCTTTATCAAAGTCAGAAACGTGCTGGTACGCATTTCTCCTTCATACACGAGGCATCACAACAACTTTTCACCAGGCAACAACGTTCAAATGCAATTTGTATATGAGGAGCCGGCTGAGCAATTTCCTCATTTAAACACAATGTAGGTGTCGCTACTGGCGCCTGCTTTGTCTGAATGCGCTGAAAAGCTAATCATTGGCATATCACAGCATCTTCTTCCTTTCGTATAAATTTCACGTCTGCAGCATGTCGCCTTCTTGGTGTAGCAATTTTAATGGCAAGTAGTGTACTTAGTTTTAAACACGGATTAAACTTGGGTTGTTGCTGTTGTTCCTTATCCCCCTGATGTAGGAAACCCTACACTAGGTCCAATGGGCCCAGACAAAACAAATATTCAAAGACCAGATCCTATCCATTTTATAGTTGCCTCCAGAAGTCGCCAAGACAATTAAAAATGTGAGCAGGGTTGGCAAGTAAGGAACAGGAACAAGTTTTTTCTCCATTAATTAATCTCAAACATTTTAGATGGCCACTTTTAAACCTCATCATGGTCATTTAAAGAGGCCTGAGGCCACTGTATGACAAGGTCAGACCAGAACATACCAGTGGTGAACCGTAGAAAATGCCATGCAGTGATCAATTGCTATCTGTTTGAGGAGTGGATTTCCGAGGGAGTAAGCTCATTTGAATTGTTTATCGGAAGATCACAACTTTTCTCGACAAGTACATCTGCTATCTCGTTACCATACACCCTAACATGCTATGGAATCCACTGAAGACATACAGAAGTTTTCATGCCAATCTCGCAAAAGAGCTGAAAAATGGCTTGGTCTGAGATATCAAATATTTTGGCCAGTTTTTAAAATACTGAATAGCCCTCTTGCTGTCAGTCAAAATCCAATTCCCATTTCTATCAGAGATCAGGACATAATTAGGAGCTAATAGCTATGTTCCTTATCTAAAGACTGAACAATAGTCAGAGTATCGAATGCTGTGAGTCTAATTTCAAGATACTCCTCAAACTGATACTATAAATCAAACCACATCAATTAGCAAGTGTCATTTAAGATTTACAATACATTTGCCACTATGCCTTTGTAATGTATGAGAAAACTTTATATTAGGACAATTATTCAAAGTAATGAGTACTCTATCAAGGGCCAACAAGACCAGGTAAGTTTCGAGAATTATTCAGAGTTGAAACATTTTTGTTCTTCGCATGAACATCTTTTGAGTTCATGAGCATTTATGAACAAGTAAATTATTCGCATAGATATTACATTAACGTTTTAGAGTTTAATATTTCATTTTTTTTTCTCTTTGACTCGTCATACCACTTTTATTCCGTTTGTCATAATTAAAATATTAAAACGACATTTTTTTTACTTTTACTTTATTCTAACGATGTATTGAAATTAAATACACATTCAGATTTTTAACAACTAAACTAATTTTCTTCATATTTTATTAGCTAAAAACCATCTAATACAAAACTTTATGGAACGTTATTACCATAGATACTTTGAAATGAGATCAATAATTCAACCTAAATTCCTAAAATCCATCAGAACATTTTTGTTCTTTGCATGGACATCCTATAAATTCATGAACATTTTTCAACAAGTAAATGATTCATCTATATATTATATTAATTCAGCATCTCCATCTTCCTTTATAACTGTCCTTGGCTGAAAATTAAGGTTTTACTAACAAAAAACAATCTATCATATATATATCCATAGTTTATCCCTATGATAGATTATTTGAACAAAGACAATAGTTCTTCCAATTATTCTACGAGTCAGCTATGTTCATAGCCATAATTATGTTCATAAGTTTTCCTACAAGTTTATCATTGTTGATGAACTGGTGAGAAATTAACGTCAATGATTCACTTCTTTCGTATAAATGATTTTGGCAGTAAGACATGGTAGTATACATTTGACTTCATATTCGCGTCAAAATGTTAGATGAACTTTGATCACTGGGCTTTTCGGAGATGTCCACTGTATATACGTTTCTGCCAGTGACAGATGTTTTTCTGGTTTCTAAATCAAATGTTTGATTCCACCTGCAAAAATAAGCAATTGTTTGAGAAAGCTATGTTTATATAATACGAAGCATAAATGAATACCAAAAGTAATATTTTAATTAATTTATCAGCTGGTGTTAATACTTTTTTTGGTAACCTCCTATAAAACAAAATTTAAAGTTATGTGGAATTTATGTAAATTCAATAAATAAACTTTAATTGTATTTATTAGAATTTTTATATATTCCATTTAATTATAAATGTTAATTATTAAAAACAATAATTAAAACAATGCTCCCATATAATTAAAAACAATGTAATAGTTTATTTGCTCATAAAAATAAATTGTTCCATTATTATGAGGTTCGAAAGTTTTAATTGACAAGTTTATTTATATAGCCATATGTTTTGCTCTTTACGGGGTGATATTAATATACACTTATACGTTAAAACAAAACTGTTGAACAGACATGAAATAATCCTCATAGCAATAGCTTTCATAGAAGAAAATGCCCCTTTTTATTTTATATTTTAAAATGTAAAACAACTTGCAAACTTTGATGTAAAGAATACGTATTTCATTCCGTGTACTAACAAGAGTAATCAAATTGTCACATTTCATAATGTAAAATAAAAGCTGGCATTTTTTTACTATAAAAACTATTGCAAATAGGATTTTAAGTCAATTTAACAATCTTCTCCTGATTATAATCCTTATGCCTTTAAAAAATATAATATTTTCTATTATATTATGAGCGTATGGTATTTGGTTACATTTGAACTATATATATATATATATATATATATATATATATATATATATATA
>JAPDSC010116879.1:58007-90279 GCA_026290005.1 Latrodectus geometricus | reverse complement strand
ATATATATATATATATATATATATATATATATATATATAAATTGAGCATTATACACTTTGATTATATTGTTATTGTGACTTAAAACACTTGGCGAAGCCAAGCCCGCTAGCCTAAGACTGGGCGAATGTAGATCTCTTTCGTTTTAGGATAGAGCACTCGCTTACTAGAGTGGAAGTACAACTTTGGCTCATACCCCATCTGGGTCTTCCAATTTAGAGGTAGAAAGCCACAGAAAACCCATGGTCTAGCTCGTAACACAGCCAGAGCCATTCGAACTCACTACTTCACGGTAACGAAAACAAAGGCTTAACAAACCATGCCAAATAGTCTCTTATTGCATTGTAATATAAGAAGTATGATAAATAATGTTTAAGTGACACAATGTTATTTTAATAATTAGTATGTTGTTCTCGTTATAAAAATATCTTAAAAATTATATATTAGCAAAAGCAATCAATGTGTTACTTTTAAAAGAGTTATTCAACAAAGAAATCAAAAGTGAGAAAAATATATATATATATATATATCAAATAAAATTATATGTTCTTTAATCAGCTAAAACTATTTTAGTAATAAGAGTCGTAAGAATGATCTAGAAGCTTAAATAAAAGCATTTAATAAAAAATAAAAATTTAAAAAAGATTAAAACAATTTATTTCTAATTTTCGTTTTTTCCCCCCAATTAAAATTTTTTTATAGTAAGGGGCAACCCTTTCTCAACAGAATTTCCTAGAATGAATTCTTAGAGAAATCATTCAAATTATGTATAATATTAAATAATTTTCGAACAATGGCTTTTTAACTAAAAAAAATCATAAATTCACCATAAAAATAAATCTTGTCTACATAAAAATTTAATTAAAGTAAATTTAAATAAAGGTTTAATATAAATGTAAACACAATATTTGTTTAAATTTATTTCATAAAACTTAAAAACTATTTATATTGTATGTTTCAATAAATTTAATCCATTTCATATGATGTATCTTTCAAATTAAGGAAAATTTTAAATTTAAAAAAGCATTATACAAATTTTGGTTTTCAGTTTCAAGTAAAAACAACGCAGTTTAATGATAAGAAAAATTTAATTTTATATAATTGAAAACTTTCTGTCAATGAAATTGCCAAACTGTTGAATGATTAGTATTCTCACTTTTAGTTCAATAATTAATGATTTTATATTTTAATCAAGAGTCAATGATTATGTAAAATCTTAGTAACCTACAATTTATTATGTAGCTTTCTTATTATCTCTCATGTGTAAGCTGTGAATGTAGACCTATGAATCAACCAAGCAAATGTAAATAAACTCAAAGTACAAATATATATATATATATATATATATATATATATATATATATATATATTAAGTAAGATACATTTAATAGAAAAAGGTAAAACTAAGAAGAAACTGTACAATTTAAAATCATTAAGAAGCCTATAATACTCATCTATTGATTAATATTGTATTTGCTTTTTCTATACATTGTATTTATTGCTTTATATTATATTATATATGTATATAGTTGCAAGTTTTCTGGCCATTTTTGTCTTTGTGTGCTTAAAATAATGCAAAGATTTAAAGATGTCAGACTAATTCACATACTATTTCAATATATTGCACTTACCCAAAATGACAACAGCTTTTATTTTGGTCAGATTTCTCCACGTCTCCGATGGATTGCGGCATATTTTGGTGAAGCGTCTCAGGAAGAAAACAAGTGCAGATGAGAGCAATGAAGGAAACGATAGAAAATATCAGCAAAGGAATGTTTGCTCCGTATTTTTCCTGTAATTAAATTAAAAATTTAAAAGGACTTTTTACTTGAAAATCAGGTTTCTTTAACTTATATTTTAAACTTTTACTTTTCATATATTGTAAATAAGAAACAATATCATAATGAATGCCCTGAAATCCATAAAAACACATTGATGGAATATATTTAGTAATTATTCTGAAATTTTGAGTGGTACTGCCAACTATCAACATACATTCCATATAAATTTTCCTACAATTTTAAATTTAAAAAAACTAAAAGACTAGTAATAATAAAGGGAATGTATAGATGCTATTTTTCCTGTTGCACAAGATATATTTTTTATCAATTAACAATAAACAAAGATTACTTGTTTCTCGAATAAATAACATATAATTAACCATACTTTATGCTTGTAGATCACGGTAGTCTGCCAAGTTGATCTACATAGGATGGTTCTCGATGATTCTTGCCACCATTTGGTTGATTAAAAATCCAGTATGTTTCGTGAAAAATTTAAATAAAATTTGCAATTTTTTTTGTATACTATCGCACAAAAAGCTATAGTTTGCTTGAACTTACCCTAAAACAAGAATAAAGTTTAACATAACCTGCTATCTGTGTAACGTATTAGATCTTTAATTCAATTGTTCTGCACTCTATGAGTTCAGCAGAACAATTTTCTATGTGCAACTCCTAACATAATATTTGTCTTGGATTTTAAGTTATTGACATGCAAATATTTTGACACCCTCTGTATTCATATTTTTATGAGATATATTGAAACTTTATAATATTACTTTGCAATTATAAAGAATATTAAGATTAAAATTTTTAATTTTTGACTGATTAAAAATATTAATTTTCACAAAATACAAGAACGATTCTTTAATATCAGTAACATTACTTGTAAATGATGAAATAGTAGAATAGGAATCGAGATAATTTACAATTCAAATATTTGTTAAAAACGGGTAAAGATTTCCAAAAAAGTATCGATAATTTATGATGTGCACACTCTACATTATATAAATAAAATGACCTAAAATACCTTAAATTGTTATTTTCATTTTAAGAAATGATATATAATGTTCAAAAATTTATTATTTTCTTTCATATGACGTTTGAAAAATATATATAAATAAGGAAATAACTTACACTGCTATGTATATAAATAATGAATTAAAAAAACACTGCTATCTGTGTAAAGTTTATAATTGCTAATTAGTTTTGGCATCTCAAAATGTTACTTTAATTTGAATCTGCAGTATATATACTAAATAAATTTTAGTAGTTTATACAATGTTTTCTCCACTTGTATTTTATGATTCATATGATTATGTTATGTATTATCTTATCAGTTATATTGCTAATGAAACTATATAAAGCAATAACTTATGGAACTACATATTTGCCATAGAAGTGATATTTTTCAAAATTGTTGCAAAATTAAACATTATTGCATATATAATTATTATTAAACAATATTCACCAATTGTACAATGTAAGGAACCACTAGAGTCGATCCAATTCCCAGTGTCATGGACATGCCCATGCCCATCCCCCTGTGGGAAGTAGGAAACAATTCTGGAGTCAGTTGGTACTGTGATGTAAATCCTGAGCTTGATCCAGCCTTCGAAATTATAGAAACCACAATTCCAGCACTTGAATAACCTATTCAGGAAAAAAAATAGCCACTGAATATATGTTCCTATGTAAATTAGCAATTAATAGTTTAGTCTGAGATTATAAGACAGTTATATCATCAAATAAAATGTATCAATAAAATTGTCATTTAGTTTCCTCAATAATATAAAACACTCAACAACATTTGTTATATAAGTTTAGCTTGCTGATATCAGTTTGTAAATTTTCATTTACAAAGCTTCTTTTTTTAATGGTTATTAATTGACATTGCAACTTTTCAGAGCTAAATAAAAAGTTTCACATTTTTCTCTCTGGCTAATGGCCATTGGAAGAAGAGCCTCATAATCTTATACATTTATTATTATAAATTAATATCATATCTTAAATATTACCAATTTATAAAGTAATTGATATTTTATTCTATTGGTTATATTTATCAAGTTTGCAGAGAATTTTGAACAAGAACATTAAGGCAGAAAAATGATTTTGTTGCAAAGTTTGTACAGTAACTTAAGTTCATTTTGGCATATATATTATAATTTATTAGAAAATTTCATGTTGCATAAAAACTCTTTTGTTCAATAAAACATTTGTAATTAAATTTTAAATTTACGCTACAATGTTTTGAGAGTCCAGATTTCTCATCATAGAAATTCTTCAGTAATTCTAAACTTGGAAAATATGTGAAATGAAAAAGATTCTCTTAGTGTATTTATATCATTTTAGATATGAAATTCTTATCTTTTATGCTGTTCATTACAATTTCTTTGCTGTTTATAAACAGCCTTTGTTAAGAACTGCATGAGAAGAAATCTTTCCTACTAGATCTTACTAGCGAATTGATGAAAATCTTATTTTTCCTAAAAGAACATTTTCCAGTCTTCCTGATAGATAATCAATGGCTATTTCAGATTTATAATGCTTTGTATGTATTGTATATATATACATGTTTTAATATATTTTTAGATTTAAGTTTCATATACTTTCTCTTGAAGTGAAAAGTCTTTTCCCTCTCTCAATACACTATAAGCCAAAGCAAATTAGGCAATTCTTGTACATTCTGACAATCTAATCTTTAAAGGTAAGACAGCATATTTTTAGTATAATCACTTTAGTCTTTTTGAGAATAAATTTTAGTATGTTGTTTTCAATAAAATTATTTGTTGGAATTTAGTTTCTGCTGGAAAATTTATGTAAGACATTTAAAACAATGGAAAATATTATGCATTCATTCAAATTAGAAACTCAGTAATTTTACGTAAAATAGATAATTCGACATTAGCGATAACGGCCAAATATTAAAGATTAAAAATTATTACCCACTTCTATTGGCTTGTTTAAATTGGTACGTAGATAATTGCAAACATGATAAAGATTTAATCATTAAGTCTTAAAAATGTTACATCTTGTATTCAAGGTCAATAATTTAATTTTACTTTAAAGAAAGATAGCAGTTTTTAATTACTTAATTAGTAAAATCATTGTGTGTGTGTGCTTGTAAAAATTATTATCAGTGTACCAAATTATATAACATATCATTAATTTTTTTTATTCATATATTAATTTTATGGACAGTTTCAGCAAGATTCGCATTTTCAAAATAATTTGAAATTGTTGTAAAAACAATAGCCTGTGCACACACAGAGATTAACTGATAAATTTTAATCGAAATATTTGGGACAAGTAAGAAACCAAGAATTACACACCCACCCAAACCCAACACACATACACATACATATATATACAGGAATATTGAACAAACGATCCAAGTTGGATGAAATACGCGTAGCCACACACGTCAGGGGAGCTTCAATCAGGAAGTGGCCTCTGTATAATACAGCGATGGCTGGAAGTTTTACAAACGGGATGATTAAATGCCAACGTTAGGAGGAATTTAGAAAATAAAGAAAGCCAGGGAGATGCTTTAGAAGGTATTTCGCTGTGTTAATTCAGTTTGAGAGGGCCTTATCATCGGCTTGAAAATCGCAGGCTGGTTGATGCGAAATACTGATCGTTTGGAGTGCGTCGCCAAAACATGTCAATAGCAGTCAATACGAGATGGTACCCACGGTCAATTGTATGGGGCGACAAGAAGCTCCCTTCTTGGTGCGCTATTTTCAATATTCTTGAATATACATCAAATGAATTACATTGAAGTTTAACAATCAAATTTTAAGAAGTCACGTTTTCATATGGTATTCTTGATATTAAGATATAGACTCATAAAAAATCTTTATCTTGACTATACTTACTCTTAGGAACTATAAAAGGCACCAAGCAAGATAAACTGGATATCAAAAATCCCAGCTGAGAAGTTTTAATCCTTCCTATCTTGACCAAGAGCCACCAGGTGAATAATTTTGCAGGGAATTCCACAAGTGACATAAGAAAGAAATTCAAAAATTCGTTGCCGTATAAGTTGGTCACGTTCACTTGGACTCCATAATATGGAATAGAAACTCCAATCCTAAAAATAAATGAAGATTTTTTTGGTGTGACAATTCCTTCGACACATTAAATATTCGGTTTTAAACCTAAACTCACGTTGCAGATAAGTTGTTAGATTTCTCTTATATAAGCATCATTTGTGTGCCAAAGCAAGTAAATGGATTTTGATGAAATTTATGTATGATATACAAGAAATAATGAATTTCGAGTCAGTTTTAGATAATTATGGATGAAATGAAGTTTTACATAAAAGATGATAATGAAATAAATAAATGATTACCAAAAAATAAACTACTTGAATATTTATTGGCTACGTTTTGAACACATATCAGTAAAATATATTGAGTTAAGTTTATAATTTAATTAAATACCACTCGTGGAGTAAAAAAGAAAGAAAAAAAAGTCCCAGACACAAAATTACTGCTGAAAGCATGAAACAACACTTTGCTCAATATGATCCTGCCTAAATCAGGTATGGTTTGTAGACTCTCAAAGTAAAAATTCTGGAATTTTGTGGCATTCATAAATTTCCAGATGCTTTCCAATGAGTGGTTTTCGTTTAAGACGCAGATACCTAAACTTCTAATCACTTCTTAAGTGAATATTTTTTGCTTATGAAACAAAAATTGAATATTCTCTTTCTTTATAATAGGATATTTACATTTCATGAAGAAAAATTAGTAACTTCCAATTGCTCTTTAAAAGTAAATTTCCAATTTTTGAAGCAAAAACAAATTACATATTGCTTTATAAATGAATGTTTAATTTTTGCTATAATACTAATAAATAAGTATACAATATTCTCAATATTTAAAAATATATAACATTACTTTGAGTGTGAGAAGAATTGAATAACTTTAATCAAATTAATTAACTAAATGAAAGAAAGTTAAAGCTAAGCTATTATATTTTCGTATCTATCAGAAGTCTTGTTATTTTACTATTAAATGAAGATTTTTTGCAAATAGATCAACAATTAACTTCATAAATTAAGAATTTATGGAATACACAAGAAATTTCATTAAATACTCACCAACCAATTATAACGATGAAAAATCTTTTCCTCATGTTGGGATACCTCAGAAAATCAAGAGGAGAGCTTTTCTCAATCACTGATTCTTTTTGTTTTTTACCTAAAGTCTGAAAAGATATATCTTTATGTAATCGTACAAAAATTTCCAGTACTTTTTTTACAGATAAAAACTCTAGAATATAAGACCTCTATCTCTCTCTCTCTCTCTCTCTTTACTTCATCTTAACTTAATTTTGTTTGAACTTTTAAAAATATATTTAGTTAAGGAGCTATAAGAGAGAAATTTCAGCTTTGATTTATGCTTTATCATAAATGTAGATTCTGAATTATTTAAATGCTATTGCAAATATATATCAAATACTATGTTTGTGAAGTAAATCTGTCCATGAATGAAATTATAAAATGGAAAAAATTGACGTTTTAACTTACTTGACGATTAAAAGAAACTAAAATGTTTATGTGAAGGTAAGCCACCCAACTTGTCCAGTGGTCAGCTTCCCTGACTACAAATTGGCAGGTTCTGGGTTCGTATTCCGATTTGGGCATGGATGTACTTTCTCTCACTCTTGATTTGTTCTTTCTTTGTATTAATAAGATGTGAATGGTTGCCTACCTTGTAAATGGGGTACCTTTGACATGTGTGTACCTAGGAAATCGGAATCCACCGAAATTAAGGTTCAGTTGGAAAAGTGGAGCAGCCACCCCGTATTGCCAGCCTAGTTGGCACAAGATAACAACAACATATAAAGGGAAATATATATATATATATATATATCATTTAATTAAATCGAAGTCCTGATTAAATTTCGCGTATAATTTCTCAAGACTCAGTTTTTTTTAGAGTTGTTAAAGTACTTATATACACTTGAAGGATACTTCATCATTATATTCAGAATTAATTTAATTACTTCAATTAATATGGCTCACTTTGTTAATGAAATTATAATATGCAGTTAAAGATTTTCAATTAATTGCACTTGATTTTAACTTGTGTTAGTAAATAGAAATTCATATTGAATACAAATGAAAAACAACAAACGTTTAATTTGAAATCTAAAGATAATGATATATAGAAAATAGGGATATAGAATATGCATATACTTTAGCAAAATTTCTGGAATTTGAAATCCGAGTTTTTTTTACTATGAAAATTGTTTTTATATATATCGAAAATGCACATTCCTTAAAAATTTATGGTAAAAATTTAAAAAGCCAAAACCAAACTTTTAAAGATATTGTTAACATATAATGTCTCTAAAGTTATTAATACATATAACTATTTTGTAAATATTTTCATATACAACCATAGTCAACCACAAAAATAGCTCCCTCAAATTGTCTGGTTAGTGGTGGTTGCTATAGAGATAGCTTATTAGAGATGCTCGTTTCAAATGGGGTTTAAAATTATCAATATACAGTATTAAGGATTATACCTCATTTGTTTCTCAAGGTAGTCAATAAGCCAAAGTTGGTACTGAATGGGTCTTTTTCCAAAAGCAAAGACAACTTGTCGGTAATTATTCTCGCAATATAAATTTTACAATACTAGACAGTAACACAACAGTACAATTTTACATTAAATAGTACAAAAAAGTGATTATCTGAATGAAGTAAAACACATATAATTCTAAATTATAGCTTTTTCACAAGAAAATACTTTAAAATTATGGACTCGATTCTATTTATGTGCACTATAAAACTATTCTCTTATGCCCTGATTTTAAAAATGCTTATTTTGCTAAAAACAATTCTTCTTAAATATACTTTATGTTTATTTATTTTATGATATTATATTTTTTCAATGAGGACAAGTCGAATCGATGAATTTGTTTTTTTTTTTTTAAAATTGTATGCAAATATATATTTGTATTCCCGATAGATGGCGCCACTAAAGAGATTATTTTTATTTTTAAATTAAAAAAAATTTTTAAATTAAAAAAATTTTTAAGTAAGAAAACATTATTTTGACCAAAACTAAAAGAAAACATTATATCACAAAATGTCTTTAATATTAAATCATTACTCTAATATATATTAAAATATGCAAACTAAACCTTAAGAAATGATGTTATTTGCAATTCTACATCGAAATAAATATTTTATTGGAGGTGGATATTAAATTTAAAATTTAATACATTACAGAGACAGGTAAAAAATTCAATATGATATATATATAATTACCGTTTTTTATCAGAAAATTAAAAACACCGTAAAGCATTCTTTTTAAAAAAAATATGGCTGATATTAAATATTAAATTTAATATTAAAATATTAAATTTAATTTCTAATAATTTAATAAATTTTTCTAAGCAATTTTTTTGCGGACTTATTTATGATTGCCTTGACAATTTGAATGAGAGAAATTTACTAAATGATAAAAATGAAGAGAATTTACTAAGCTGGTTAAGGAATAACCTGCAATATTTATTTTGCTATTAAGTGTAATGGAAAATAAAGATTTAGTAATTAATATAAATTGACGTGAAGGGTTTAACAATTAGATCAGAGATTCTCAACCATTTTTTTTTTTAATTTTGACAATATTAACGATTTTCATTTTTGGCAACACAGAAGGAAAAAAATATGTTTAAATATTGCTTACTTACCTATAATGTACTAAAATAATTTATGACAATAATTTTGAATTTAAAATAAAATTATATAATATGTAATACAAAAACAGCAGAACATTTATGAAGGGATTAATTACAATGTAACAAGAATATTTTAAATGAGAATATTGAGATTGATGTTTTTTGTTATTGTTATTTACATTTGGTCGTAAAAATGACACTATTACTCACGTATCGTCTTCTACATTTTATTTTGTCCTCTTGTTTCATTTTTATGTTGTTTAATACTGAACATCCAAAATATATAGAACGATCACGAAAGATTACACAAACAAGGTATATAATATCGTAGTTGAAACGACCGAGAACACGATAAATTTCTTCATATGGGACAATTACTTCACTTTATGAAAGGTCATAGTTATCTGAGATAAAAAACAGTTTTTAACTAAAAAGTGTACTACATAACTATAAAAACAAATTTTCTTTTACACTGTGATTGATTTAAACAAACTTTACTCGTAATAATAAAAAGCATTATAGTTTTTATTATAGATATTTCTTAAATTTGGCGGCACACAAAAGCGTCACAGCACAATCCTTGAGAATCTCTGAATTAGACGATTGTTCAAATTTCGTTTTTTCCAAGTTTCCGTAAATCAATGGATTTCGAGTCCTGCTTCTGCATTTTAACTGTCTATCTGGCCAGTAGATTCTTTAAATTTTTCCAGTATTTTTTTTACCCAGTAAAAATACATGACATTTTATAAGGAAAAAGTCCTTCTGGAAGATTATATTGTAGCTTGTACAAAAGAATTAAGCAGTAATTCAGAGCTTTTAATAAATCTAATAAAAGTTTCCATAGAGATTGATTGTTGTACTCATTGACATTTAAACTGTAGAAATTTGCATGTATCCTTGACATCTGACATGGTAAAGCGATTAGTTTTGTTTTAACTGCTTTTTCTTACAACAAGCAAAACGAAATCCTGAATATCTTAAAAATTTCCATGTTATATCCAAACAGGATTTTCTTATTGTGCTTAAATCTATTGTTACTTAAGAAATCAAGTATGTTTAATGTTACGCAAACTGGAATAAATGAATCAATATTTCGACAAATAATATGATCTTACCTGAATATTGAGTAAAAGTTGTTCTGATGGAGTTTTACCATTCATTTTGCTTATTTTTTTCAAAATTTCAGCAGCTTCTTCATATCGTTCTTGAGAAATAAGCCAACTGGGTGACTCTGGAATTATTCTGTGTAAAAAATGGCTTATGTTAACTTTTTTACTTATTTATTGAGTTATATGTGATAAAAATTCTAATAATAATCACACTTATAGATAGACATTTCGAGACAAAAATAAGCTGGATTAATAGAAAAGATGGTTAATTTACAGAATAACATTTATGCGGAAATATTATTATTATCTTTGCACGTTTTCTTGAGATTAAACAGGGTCTTATTATGGATTGATTATGGAAACGTAAGACGCCAAAGACCACATAAGCCATATACAATAGTGTGATATAGAATAATAGAATCAAAATTCGTTTACCCCGTATCACACTTTCACTGTGTCATTTATTTAATGTATCACATTTTACAGTATGATATATTCAAAATAAATGTATCATACTGTAAAAAGTGCTTCTAATATTGTAAATTATCTTTAGAAAGTGCTAAAACTCTTAAACTCATATTGATTTTAACGATGACTTAAAGTACTGATTCGTACCTTTTGAGGCAAACGAATTTTCTCTAAAAAGATAAATATTTTAATAATATATAGCCAGTAAAGTTTGCAAGATACTTTCATACAGAAAATATTTCTTTTCTCAATGAAAATCTCTTTTTAAAATATTCTTTCTTATAATCTGCAGATAATTTTGTCGAATTTATTTTGTTTTGAGTTTAAGACATCCGGCAATAATAATGACCAATTAATGTATATAACATTACGCTTTTTCAATTAAAAATATAAGTTGTGGTTTGTACTAATTCAGGATTATTTTTACTGTATAACAAACAAGCAGACTAGAAATTCATTAAAGCAGGTTTATATTACTGAAAATGATTTACCAGAGACATATGACAAAATAAATTGAAGATCAATGCTTAAATCTAAATTTAATAACTGATACACTTCCAAAATTTCATATTATTTAATATGCTGCTTGAATATATTTAAAAGCTATTTAAAAAATTTGGAGCTCTCATTGTGCAAAAACCAAAAAACCCCGAATCATTAGAAGGAGGTATCGTAAATTTATTTCCTTGGGCATTATTATTTTGTGGTTCTATCTTGAAAATTAAAATCATGAAAATAAACAATGAAATGCATATTCATATATTCTTGTTAATAATAGACTATAAGAAAGAAGGGAATTTCACGTCCCTATCATCACAATAAGTTTATCAAATCACGTATTAACTTCTGTCACTGGTTATCGACTGTTATTTCTAACAGTTAATCATAAAAGTATATTTTCGAAAGAATAAGTACCTAAAAGCAAATAACACGTTACAATAAATATCGTTTCAATCAATTAATACCTTTTCGTAATAATTATGTGAAGATTTTTAACTGTGACAAAATATGCGCAACATATTAAAATATTTTGCTATACTTTTGCGCCAAAATCTAATTCGATATTCATAAAACATTCTAAGTTAAATATTTTTAAATGAAAAACAAGTCGTATATTAAGTTATTTCAATTATAAACTTCTGAAAATTACTCCATAAGTTCTCATATAGCCATTTTGTAATTGAGGATTCAATTTTGTAACGCAAGTTCATCTACGGTTGAAAATTATGAATCTCTTACCAACACTTACCTGCTGTATAGCAAAAGACAGGCTGTAGCGATAGACACCACTATGCTAAGATACACATAGCTCCTTGTGAGATAGGCTATCAAAGACAATATGCAAATTCCAACAGCCCAAAAATTTACGACTACTGCATTGATTCTTGCTCGCATATCTGGTCGGACCAACTCCAAAACTAAAATAAAATAAAAATATAATCGATGTCAATGTTTAAAATTTGATGGTGCATAATTAGATGAAAGCCTAGTAACCAAATGGTAGCGCTTCGATAAGCATAAGATTCAATTTTCTGACTGGCAAGGTCGACTCAGTCTTTCAGTTGGTTGATAAAACTAAATACCGAGCATTCTTGGGAACTAAATATTGGGGGTTTTGAATAAGGCTAGAGACCTAATCGGGACATATGCTTTGCACCTCAGTTCCTATGGTCATAAAAAACAGATATGAGCCCTCATATAGGCTGTCGTGTGGCTGAGTTAAAATACTTATATATGTCTTATAATGATAATTGTACCCAAATCTACTGCGAAATAGTTAAATGTTTTTAATAACGCCCACTACAAAAAATTCCATATTTTCATCACAACAATGTGTATTACTCGCGACATCTTTAGCAGTGAGACATCTATAAGTCCACAGAGGCACCACAAATTGAAGAAAACATTGGAAACATAACCAATTTGTCACGTCTTATCCACCATTAGTAATCACGATTAATCTTTGGCTGGATCAACAAAAAACTCTACTATCTTTTTGTTGCAAGAAAGATGTCATTCACAATAAGACCACGATACCCACCATGGCTAAATACTCATATGTAATCAATATATTAAATAATAATTCAAAGACAGAAATCCGTGACTGTTTTCTCCTTTCAAACAATGTTGCTTGGTACTCTTATGAATCCTTATTTAAAATGCATTATACAATATCTCTAATACACGAGTAAAAAAAGATCAGAGATATTTATCTTCTCATGAGTTTGCTTAAAAACTAAGCAGCATGTAGAGACGAAGAAGATATTAAAGAAACTGAATTTTAATCGAATAAAGCATTAGAATTATTATTCATAATTGTTGGTAAGTTAAAGAAATGTAAATTTCAACCAGGTATTTTATCCGGCTTTCTAAAATTATAAATTAAACTATGATCTTAAAGTTGTATTTCAATAAATCTTCAAATCTTAACGTTAAAATTAGGCAGTGGGGGTGAAATATGAATTACCAAACGAGAACTTGCAGACCTATTTATCTTGACTGATAAGAAAATAGTGGTATTAGAAACACAAAACGTGTTAATAGTAAATTTCATTTTTATCCTAATGCTTGACTGCTAAAATCTCCTTTTCATTCACCTTATCAGATCTACAAAGGGTGAAACTAAAGACGCTTTGCCTAGTAACAGCTATTTTCGGAGAGTATGGTGGATGCCAGAAATTTCCCAGTTTAGTTCTGACTTTCTAACGAGTTCCCAAAACAGTATGATGTCCTTCCTATTGAACCTTTCTTGACCTTTGGCTTCGTTTTGAACTATTCCTATTGAACCTATTGGCTACTTTTCTTGTTTTTAAATTATTCGACAGCTGAAAGTAGCTCTCCGAATTTAACATTTTCTTTGGTTTCAACCATGCAAAATTTATTGTCCCATGAATCACCATATACACAACATTCTATTGTTGAAACTCAACTAAGATTCATACGTAGAGGGAGCAGGTTTTTTAGATTCACAATATATGTCCTTTTCCTTATGATATTTTCATAGATAATGTACTTCTCATCCTCAGTTAGCATCCGATCCAAAAGTGTTCGATTTTGTTGCGTGCAAGCAGATATGTGCATTTGATGATTCGATCATTCAAATTCGTCTCTTTAACTTATGTGGTACCCATCTCGAATGCTTCCTCAAAATCCCTAGTTTCCGAATGTGATCCGGAAGGCTTTGTTAAGTTCAATCTCCGATGAGCATACTTGTTGAAATTGATTGTAACCATAATGGACAGAACTTTTTGGTAAACCTAATACATTTTCTGAATACGATAGTTTTCTTGAGAATTCATTAAGGATTTCACTTCTTGAGTTGCCGCCTACTCTGTCTAGTGGTGGTCAGGTGCTTGACTGCGGATGGGAAGATCCTGGGTTCGAATCCCGTTTCGGGCATGGCTGTACTTTCTTTTTCTCTCACTCTCCTGCGTTTGTCCTTTCCTTGCATGAATAAAATATGAATGGTTGTCTAACTTATGGAACAGGTACAAATGGCATGTGTGTACTGAGGAAGTCGGGCTCCGCACCAAATTATGGTTCAAATGGAAAATTGGAATAACGCACCTCATATTGCCAGCCTGGCTGGCACACGTAAAAAAAACTTTTTGAGCTGACTTTGAAATTCATCGTACCAGGCCTCATAAAATTTAATCTAAAATATGTTAGAATTTAACATTTTAAAGTAGCGAATTTTTTACCGATTTAAGAAACTACTTAAATCCAAAGTCTTACCAATAATGTAGCCTAGGGGGAATATGGTAGAGGTAGTACTGCCAATGAATACCCTCATGATAAGAAACAGAATTAAAGAAGGGCTAAAAGCTGATACTATCTCACAAACAGAAACGAGAGCGGCTAAGAATAGAAAAGTCGGTTTTCGTCCCCATCTGCAAAAAAAAGGAGAGTGAATTCATGTGTGATATATAGTGACTAAATCAGTTCAAAAATTATTAAAAACAAGCTCTTGTCACTTGCTAAATTAAATAAAAAATCAATACTTTTAAATAAATAAAATTCTTGGTATAATTAAAATAGAATATACTTGATGATCCAACTAAAAGTGAACTCTAGTTATAAAAATCTGAATTTTAGGATTTGTGGAAAGTAGACATTTCTCACCAAATTAGAAACATTTATGAATTCATATTTAAAAATTTTCAGTAAAACTGTTAACAAATATTCTTCTACTAATAGCTAAAACAGATTGCACATTAAAATGTAGATTAAGGATTTTATGAGATACATTGTGATTTATAATTTAATTTATATACATTAGTATAAAAATGTTAACATAATTATACCAATAAAATCATATTTTATTCGTTTTATTATTAATTTTATCATAATTCAAATGTGGTTATAGAAATGCGCGTATTTAAATAACAATTCATATTAAGATATCGCTGTGAATAATAAAATTAATGACAGCTGTTTAAAGGATCTTATGAACAATCACCCTTTATTGTTTTGTGGTGTATTGTTTCATGGATGTTAAGTCATCTTCTTATGACCAAAATATATGTACATAAAAGAAGTCCTATACAGAAGTGAAACTCTCTAATGTCTACTGTCAACAGATACATATTCAAAAAAAAAAAGAGATCAGTAGTCCTTAAAATTTATTTTACAGTAGTTGGAATCGTTACAATCATATTTTAAATTTTTCAACACAAGTCCCCAATCCACGGAGCTCCAGCAACCATGTAGTGGAATGCATTTTTTTTTTTTTTTTTTTTTTTTTTTTTTTTTTTTGACAAAAAGACATTTTTGGTTTAAAAAAGTTTAAAGTGCATTTCGAAACCCCACGAACATTTTCTAAGAAGAGGCTGAAGTCAAAAATTTATTTTAGTGCTGTATTTATTGGTATCTATTGTTATATATATATATATATATGTGTGTGTGTGTGTGTGTGCACGTATGTTTATATATGTAGTTATTCTTGTAACAATGTAGCGAGTTCTGTTTCAAACATTCCGAAGATTCAACTTATTCCATAACAACTACTAGGGTACGTGAAATAGTTTATTGTTGTTGTGTTCTCCAAATGTGTGAAATACTATCTTCGGTAATGGTAGGTGAAGCCTGATTGTTTCCTGATGGTCTCTGCTTTCAAATATTGAAGACCTTTATCTTAACTTCCAATACATCTCATCAAACGCTGTAAATGAATAAGAATAACCATAAAATAATAAAGTGGCCCTTAAGTAAATTGAACTAAGCAATCACATTGAGTTGAAGGATATTTAACATAAATCTAGGTAAATACAGTAGAACTGAGAATAACCTAGTTAATAAGAACAAGATTTGCGTATTTAATTTCATGCAAGATTTATCTATTTAATTTAATTCTTATTTAAATAGACTTACTTATCTGAAATGAAGCCATAAATGGGCGTGCCTATGACGACTCCAACGAAGACGAGACTGACAATGAGACTCTGGTAGTGCGAATCTTCGCAAACTAAATTCCACTGAAATTTAAGAAAGAAACACTTCAATAGTCATAAGAAAGAAAATTTATGTTACAAATTGTATTTAACTAAAAATAGTCTGTAAAATATGTAACTGAATGCACATAAATGTATTATGCCCTGAAATTTTACATAACATATACTTGGATTATTAATCGTTTTAAATTACCTGCAAAAAAATCTATTTCAATATTTTTTTCAGAATACTATTATAATTAAATAATTATGTTATTAATGAGTGTAATAATATTTATTTTACTAATCATATTAATATCAATTTTCAGTAAAATAAGAACAATTTATATATAAATTAATTAACAATATTTGTTACACTCATAACATACCTACATACATATATATATATATATATATATATATATATATATATATATATATATATATATATATATATATATATATAATTTATGAGTACTATACTAGTATAATTACTTTTGTAGTAGCAGTCACATCGTAATCAGTTGTATCATACCGCCAACCTTTGTCACACTTTATCATCGGCCAATTCAGATCCACCGTCCAGTTTCCTGATTCCAGGATCTGGGAAAAATTCACGTCATATCTGGAGCAAGATCGATCACTTGGAGGCCGAATGAGGTACTTTTGCTCTTCGATGGACAGATTTGATGATTCCACTTCCGGTACACTGCACCAATGATCAGGGGTACCGGATACGAATATAGCATTCAGAGAAATCCACGGAATCACGATAAATGTAGGAATCAAGAAAGCAATGGCTAAAAACTTCTGGAAAAATCCAAAATCCCCGATGTCTTTCAAAATGTCTTCGAAGTCCATAACTTGAAAATAACGAAAATGTTTAAAACAAAGTACAACAGCAAATTGTATTTGTTTGACAGAATAATATCGGGATTATACTTAAGACATTGTATCAATTTATAAGATCAGAGTAGGATAATACTTTAGTTTAATGCATCAAGGGTACAAATTTGGTATTGTACTTTATGACTAATACCGTATTATAATTTCTACTCGAGGAGTTATAATTTTATTTGGTGCACATTTTTTTATCATTGAAAACTATTACAAATCTGACGTAACCGTTACATTACAATTGCTTTATATATAAATAAACTAAATTTTTATTTAAAAATAAAGTAAGATAAATAAAATCATAAGTATATTAGATTCATAAATATGTTAGAAATTTTACTTAAATTATCTTCATAAGAATTCTAATAAAAATGCATTATTTAAACAAAGTATTCTTAATTGCCTCAAGAAGATGTGTGAACTAAAGTTGTCCAGGTGGAATGTTTTTGAGTAAGTATTCTTAGCATTTTCAATCTTTCAAATGCTTTAAAGATCTAGGTTTGTAAAATATGTAAAAAGTAATTAGATTTGAAAATAAGTATAACAGATTAGATGATGTATGTGTTAATATCAAGTTAGTCAATGACACCTTACAATCAATTACTATAGCCAAATTTAAATGTATAAGTTTCGTAATCTTATTTTCTCCGGCTGTTTATTTCAGTCTAATGAAATTACCAGATATAGTTATAAGGTGGTGTTCAAAATAATGGAAACAGCTTGGATTTATTAAGAATCCTTTATTAGTATGGTGTATAAAATTTATTGGCAAATTTTACAGCTTAAATTCCCCTAGGATACTAAATAGTCTTCAGGAAATCACTAACTAGTGATTAAAGAAGTATTGTACCTATCTTCAAGAAGATAGTGAAAACTGTATGAGAGATGCCAATACTAGATATCGAGTCCGTACTGAATGCTCTAAAATAGACCATAACGGTTCGATTTTATTGAGGTCAGCGAACTGTATAGGGCCTGTTATACAGCTTAAACCCACTTGGATACGATTCATGAAATTATTAAATAGTAATTAAAGAAGTTACCCATTTTCAAGGAAATAGTGAAATCTATACGAAAGATGCCAATAGAGGTGCCAATTTCCCCAAGAATGATGTTAGGCATTTACTATAGCCCACGATGCGTGGGCCATAGTAAATGCCTAACATCATTCTTCGGGAAATTGAATCCACATTGAACAATTTGATAGAACTTATTAAATCAAGATGTATGGTTTCTGAAGATAAATTACAATCTTAAAAACCAATGGAAAGTTCACTGAATCAATGATTTTTAACTTTTTTACGTTTGAACAGTTTTCTATCTTTAACTGTCATACAACAATAACAAATAAACTACACTAATTTATATTTCAGATCAATTAAGTATAATCAATTTAAATTCTGTTAAAAATCATTCTGAGATCAAAATTTTGTTATTTATAACAATTATTTTGATATTCATATCATAGAAAAATAAATATAGCTCATGCTTACACAGTATACTTTGTATGTATATTTCTTCAAAATATATCTTTTCTCAAAACGAATTACTAACATTAATTTTTATTAAGCTGCAAAACTAATGCTTTCAAATTTTTCTTAAATAATTCTTCTTTATTTTAGCCATATTATCTTTTTTGTTTGTTTTAAATATGATGATAACCATATCAATATTAAGAGAAAATAAAAGGCATTTATAAGAATATAATTTATTATTATAAACTATTATTATAAATGCCTTTTATTATTATAATTATGACGCAAATATAATAAATGACACAAATTCATTAAAATTAATATTCTAACGTGGAAATCTTAAAAATGTAATCCTAATTATTATAATTTAAAGTAGAACACTTACACACATTTATATACACATATATACAGACACAGATGCTTATGTAGAGTATTCACACATTAAACAAGGAACTTCATAAATCACTTTTTACTTAAGTGAGCATTTATACTTCTTATAAATAAATTTTTTTAAAGATTTAGTAAATAACTGAAGTTTTAGAAACCTTAAATATTAACAATTATTCAGAGAGTTAACTTAAAAGTACTTGAATAATGCACATTAAAAAGATTACTATTTCTTATGAAATTAAATTGAAGACTTAATTATTTTTTAAAATAAATTTTGAAGTATTTTTCAAATTTAATCAATTTAAATACAAAAATGAAAACATACCAAATAAAATCTCTCAAGTGTAAGAACTTATTGTACAACTTGCCAAAAGAAATGTGAGCAAGGTAACTTTTAGAAACGCCTTCGTATCTGAAGTTTCAGAAATTATAATATAAATCATCAAAAGACACTAATAAAAGTTCATATGTGCTGTGATAAAAATTCTTCTCATATAACCCACTTATATAACAAAATAAATAAAATTATTTGTTTAGATTAGATATTTTCCAGGAAGTAAATATAACAGCTAGCATCCCACCATTGTTGTTGCTTCGACAAACAAATAATTTTTACATCGTTCATAAAGATAAAAACTTTCATGCAGTTTTACCGCTTATTTGTAACATTAGCTTAAAATAAATAAGGCTCTAATGACGTAAGGTAAGGTATTAACATTGTTACAAGGGCTTTATTTATTTTCTTACAAATAGAAAATTTCCTCACGCTTTTGGAAAAAAATTCGTTTTACAAGGAAACGTGACAAAAAAGCAATTAGTATTATTTACAATTCTCATTAATTCAATTGTATGTTCATTTGTAATGATGTGAACTTAAAATGGAAAAAAATCCTTATAACTTACTTGTATAATATGCATTAATTTAGTAAATGTCATTCTGTATAATTTTATATTTTTAATGAAACAATATATAACTTTGGGGAAAAAGTTATCCATTATTTTTTCGGTAGACGTCTGTAGTGATCGCTATTTCGTGAGGTATCTATCAAACAATTTCAGATTTATGCTCATTGGAAAGGTGAAATTTGACACTAAAATATTCTCTTGCGGTTTTTTGTTTGATTAATTCAATTATGAGTACAAGGTTTTAAAAATAGAAGACAACAAACAGAAAATTCGATACATTTTAGTTTTTCTCTTGTAACGGCGAAAATGCTAACCAGGTGGCTAAAATTGTAAAAGGTGTTTATCGTCCTATATATGACTGTAACAATCAATTACGCACAATTTTGGTTTCATCGATTCTGTTTGGGTATTTGGATGCTAAAGATGCACCTCGCATGGATACAACATCGTCAAGAATGTCTATAAAATATCAAAAATTATCACACTTGACAGCATTTCAGCAGTCGTAGCTTCGCACAAGACCTAAAAATCTACATGAAAACTGTTTTAAACCTTTTTACAAAGCGAATCCGAAAGAAGTTACAAAAAGTTCACGTAAAAATAATGGATTTCTTTTTCCCCAAACTAATATATATATTATATTCTTTCATTAAAAATATAAAATTATTTGAATTTTGAATTATATGATGACATGCATACTAAAAAAAATAAATAGGAAAACATTCGTATTTTAAAATATAATCCATAAAAATATTTTTAATACTTACACTTCATCTCCTACGCATTAGTAATGAGTCTAAAAAAAAGTGATCCTTTATTTTCTAACGCTCGCGTTCACATTTTAAACTGCCAATCTTAAGGTTACTGCTAGAGAAACACATTCAAAATTTATATCCCTTAAAACTTCATTCAATACGATTTATATGTAATATCACTTGGTTTGCCTCAACTAATATTCAGTTTGGCACACTTTAAAAAAATCTTATAGAAGCAGCTGTTTCTGCCTAGAATTTCCCAATCATTCGGTTAGTAAATATTCATATTAAAACATCTGTGGAATATTACGAAACAAAAAATCAAATGTGTTGATTTTTGACCAATTTTTTATGTGTTTGAAAATAAAGAGTGAAAAATGTTTTTTCAGATAATTTGCAATTAATCTGGTTTTATTAAAAAGTTTTTTAAGTGATGCATAAGATAAATATTTTGCTATTTTTATATTAAAATTTTCAAATAAAAATTGAAAATTAAATATTTATTGACATTTAAGTGTTTTAGTATACAAATTGTACATAAAAGGAAGCATTTTTAGTCATAGCTATATATCTTATAATAAAAATGAATTTAAGTATGTGTGTGTTTATTGGTTACAGTTTTGCAATACAGATTGTAATTTTTAAACATCAGAAATTTTAAAAGAGTTAGTTTATTTCGAATAAAAACTCTTCTAAAATTATTCATAATATTTAAAAATATAAACTTTCTTCGGTGAAAATGTATTTTAGGTCCTCTGCTTGACGCGTTTTCAAAATCGCCGATGCCATGGCGAAAATTCTACCACTATTTCAAAGTGAAACTTGGCTACCAATGTAAAAAAAAGCAAAAGAGTAATAATGAGCTAAAGCAAAAGAGTAATTAATGAGCATGCGTGAAAAAGCACTTCAAATTCGTGAGTTGGTGAATTAGGGGACCTAATCAGCAATTTAACCTTTTCTTCATTTTCAAAAGAACAAATTGGTTAAGAGAATTGTTTATCTCTAATTTTAAATTAAAAGATTTGAAAAATAAATCAATTTAGTGTCGAAGTTTAAGGATTATTTTATGTATTGACAAATTGAAGAATGCCTGGTTTATTTATAATTTCATGTATCTATGCATCCTCTTACTTGAATTAGAGTTGTAACTAATTATTCTACATTTAACTGACGCATAAGTACATTAAAAAGTTTGTATATCCATATTATAATTACCTTATTATCAGTTTTAGAAAGTATTTAGCTTTTAGAAAATATTTATCTTTATCAGTTTTAGAAAATATTTAACTTTTTTCTTTTTTGAGATTTTCTTTTAAATATTTTACTATATTTTCTAATTTAACAACAAATTCTGCAAATAATAAATCAACTACAGTTAGTGTAAAAGATATTCGTACAGTACGATAATTGATTTAAGAGATTCGTTCATAAAAATTATAAACATAAATTCCATTTTAATTAATTATAAATATATAATAAAACATATTTTCACTAGTTTCATGTGAAATTTACTCAAAAATAATTTTATACATGAATAAATATTTACAAAACTGAAACAAACCAACATCTTGTGGTGTAAAAATTATTCGTACATCAGGCATATATTGGCCAATACAATCATAATATTTCAGCTAATACTTTGTATGATATCATTTAGCTCGAATAACTGCCTTGAGTCTCTTTGGCATCGATTCTACCAATTTTGCTGTTATTGAGCTAGATTTGGCGTCCCATTCTGGATTAAGAGCTAATTCCAAATCATTTTTTTTAGAAATACATCTGGATCTAATATTTTTATCAAGAATGTCCCATAAATTCTCGGTGGAGTTGAGTTCCAACAAATGAGAAAGAAATTTCATGAACTTATATTATACAGTATACAGAGCCTTGTGTTTAGGGCTGTGTGCTTGGGGTCGTTATCATGTATGAAAATGTAATCCCCATTCAAGCCCATTTTTGTTGCATTAGTTCCTAAATTATTGTTGAAAATGTCAATACAAAGTTGATGATTCATAATGGCTTTAATAAAGACTAATTTGCCCACCCCAGAAGCACTCATACACCCCCAAACAAGCAGACTTCTACTCCCATGTTTCACTGTTAGCACTAAATTCTTAGGATGCATTTCTGTATTCTCCATACCATTTATCTCCCGTCCGATCCAAATATAATATATTTACTTTCGTCTGTAAAGATAATCTTCTTCCAGAAATCTGGACTTTCATTAACGCATTGCTTGGCGAAACAATATCGCAGCTTCTGATTCTTCTCACTAACAAAGAATTTTCGTCTCGCAACACGGCCATGGAAACTTTTATTTCTGCATGCATTTCGAACAGTACTTACAGAGACTGCTATTCCCATGTTCTTCAGTTCTGACGTTAATGTAAGAGCACTTATTTTGGGATCCTTCTTTAATGAACGTACCAGAAACCGTCTGTAAAATGATGTCACTAGACATGGTCGCCCAGTACGAGAACTGTTTTGAACCGTTCCAGTGGCAGCAAACTTTTTCATGATTGACTGCACAGTTGAACGGGCTCTACCGACCAGATCAGAAATCTTGTTGTAGGATTTACCATTTTTACGGAGCTTTAAAATCAGTTCTCTTTCGAAGCACTTGTCTCTTTACTTTTACGACCCATTACAGAATTTCTAGTTTCTCACTACATTAAAATGACCACTGAAGAACCTTTTAAGTAACTTACAAGATGACGTCAATTAACTACATCATAATGGCTCAACCAATCACAAAATATAACTAAAAACAAATTTGCTTTGCTTTTAGTGTACGAATACTTTTTAAGCCACAAGATGTTGGATTGTTACAGTTTTATAAATACTTATTCATGTATAAAATTATATTTGTGTAGATTTCACATGAAACTAGTGAAAATATGTTCTATTATATACTAGGTTGGGGAAAAAGAAATCCATTATTTTTACATGAACTTTATGTAACTTCTTTTGGATTCACTTTGTAAAAAGGTTTAAAACAGCTTTCATGTAGATTTTTAGGTCTTGCGCGTTACGACTGCTGACATGCGGTTAACTTCGATCATTTTTGATATTTTATAGACATTTTCGACGATGCTGTATCCACATGCGAGGTGCATCTCTAACATCAAAATACCCGAACGGAATCGACGAAACAAAAATTGTACGTAACTGGTTGTTACAGTCTTATATAGGACGATAAACACCTTTCACAATTTTAGCCACCCGGCTATCTTTTTCGCCGTTACAAGAGAAAAACGAAAATGTATCGAATTTTCTGTTTGTTGTCTTCCATTTTTAAAACCTTGTACTCATAACTGAATGAATCAAACAAAAAACCGCAAGAGGATATTTTAGTGTCAAATGTCACCTTTCCAACGAGCATAAATCTGAAATTGTTTGATAGATACCTCACGAGATATCGATCACTACAGACGTCTACCGAAAAAAATAATGCATTACTTTTTCCCCAAACTAATATTTATAAATAATTAAAATGGAATTTATGTTTATAGTTTTTATGAACGGATCTCTTTTAAATCAATTGTCGTACTATACGAATACTTTTTCACTCACTGTATTTTTAAATTTCGCATTTTATTTTACAGCAAACATGTGTGAAAGATGAAATATTCAAATATAGCTTAATAAGCTTAAAATTTTTCCAATTTATGTCTTCAGTTCAAAATAATGTCGCTGGCACATTTTCAATGAAAGAAAGAAATTTTAAAACCTAACTTCAACTTCATGTATTTTTTTGAAAAATAAACAAACTGAAAATTTCTGAAGAACATATTTTAAGATCAAGTGTGTGGTAACATACATTTATAACAAAATTGATAGCTTCGGCTGCCATATATTGCACTTGTTCTTTACTGATACAAAACAGAAATCGATTAAAAAGCATATCATATTTTGAAATTGTTTTATTTTTGAAACAGCACACAGGATGGATGGTTTCAAGTTTTGCTGACAAAACATTATGTGAAATCCTTAAGATGACTAATACATTCATAAGAAATATGCCTCCGTTGATTTAAATTTTGTTGCGAAGAAACAACTCAAGCTAGTATTTTAACTTTATTTAGTTAATTTATTGTAAAATGATGCCGAGACATTGTCTTAATTTTATTTGCTATGCCTCAAATATTTAGAGATTTACTCAGGCAAGCGAATGGTTATAAAATGATCATTCATATCTATAAAGAAATGAAACTATCATTCATTAGTCGTCAAGTATTCATTGGTTGTTGGCATATTTGATTTCTCTAGAAATATTGAAAATGGTCTTTTAGAAATATGGAAATGTGCTGAGAATAGACTGGTCTTGCATCCACTGTTCAGGTATTTCTAGATGGTGCTTTTCTTTTCCCAAACACAAATTGGCAAAAAAAGGTATAAGTGGGGCCGCAGGGGCCTGGTTGGTTAGGGCATCGTTCTCGTTACCAAAAGGTGATGAGTTCGAATCCCGGCTTATCCGAAGATCCGTCTTGTTCACTAATGGCGACTGGGGCACGTTAAATCCGTCGGGTCGCAATGTCCTCCATGTTCCCATAAGATGGCTGGAGCCAGGCTTTGGAGCTTCACTGGTTTCAATCTCTAAATTGGAAGTTTCAGGTGGTGCTGCCATCTATGAGCCAAAAGTCGTACTTCCAACTTCTAATGAGGGTGCTCTATTATACAAACGGAAGACGCTCCCTCGCTGACTTCATTCGCCTAGTCTCTGTGACGGGCGGGCTTGGCATCGCCAAATGTCATTAACAACAAAAATAACATAGGAATAAGTACCGATAATTTTATAAGTAGTGAAAACACACATGTGAAACGCTGATATTAAATTCCATTTTCGGAAGCAGATTTTTACGATTTTCAAAAGATTTTATATAAGTTATGAATAATAAGTATTATATATTAAAACTGAATAAATTAAATTCTACAAGATTTTTAAAAATTATAAGCTTAATTAGTTTTAACATCTTATCTATTATACATCTTTTTTGATTCATAGTAATGGTTTTATTCTTCGAGTGAATAGAATAGCGATTCTTATGTATCGGACTAAGATTTTATGACTAGAATTAGACTAGAACTATTTTTTAAAAGCTATTGATTTATTTTATTACATACTAAAGTATCATATTTATTTTATTCTGTGTTATTAAGTTTTTACATTTAATAATAGAGAATGTAACTACCATTAAATCTAACCTCTTCGCGACGGGCGTATCATATATGCATTTCGTACGGATGCATGTGAGGCCCGGATGGTACACCCGAGCACTCCTGAAGAACTAGCCTAGTGGACGGGCAGTGCAGATATGCATTTTAAGCTGAAACAATTTTTAATAGTCACTAGATGGCACTCTGTGTCCATTACATTTAAACTGAACGTAGTTTTAGAATTCTGACCTTCAGATTGCTTATATCCTGGCTGATTTTTGTATTTTGCTTGTCAGCTTGGCTGGGGAGGAGGGAAATCGTAATGTAAACGCAGCTCGGCTCTTTTAACTTTCCAGTGATATATGCATTCTCGCTTCTGATAGCTCTCCGAACACTTTTTTTTTTGTTTGTTTTTGCTACTATGTAGGGTCTTTTAGGGTTTTAGCATCAGTTTTGTTACAGTTTGCATTGCTTTCGGATACATATTGCGCACTTCTCTTGTTATTATTTCAAAAATTATTTCTCAAAGTAAACAAACTTTTTCAGTGTATTTTCTTATAAATTGAAGGAAAAACATTATTAAAGTCTAGTTTTAATGCTATAAGACAGATTACGTAACAATCTAAAATACTACCAAAAATTACCGTGGTAGGACTTAAACTTAATTATTTGGGATTCTTTTTTCTAAACTGCAGGCCTAGTGGAGCAAAACCCGCGTCCTGTAGCATAATTCCTTTCACTTCCGCTTCGTCCTGAGCGCGCGTTTTAAACAAAGGCTGAAAAGGATATTCAAACAAAATTAAAGATAACGGGATACTGATTTGATATGATTATATATAAATATATCAAAGTAATTTAAATTCCAAATTTTCTATATTTTATAAATTAAATGATTAATCGTTTTAAGAACAGCAATATTAATTAAGTACTTAATTTATTTTTCTGAAATTTTTTTCATCCTTCTATGAATAATCAAAACTTTTTCTTTAAAATAATTGAATGTTAAAACAAATAAGTTAAATTTCTTTGTTTCTAGAATAAGAATACTTGTGGTAAAGGAAATATTAGGTTGGGGAAAAAGAAATCCATTATTTTTACGTGAACTTTATGTAACTTCTTTTGGATTCACTTTGTAAAAATGCTTAAAACAGCTTTCATGTAGATTTTTAGGTCTTGCGCGTTACGACTGCTGACATGCGGTTAACTTCGATCATTTTTGATATTTTATAGACATTTTCGACGATGTTGTATCCACATGCGAGGTGCATCTCTAACATCAAAAATACCCGAACGGAATCGACGAAACAAAAATTGTACGTAACGGGTTGTTACAGTCTTTTATAGGACGATAAACCCCTTTCACAATTTTAACCACCTGGTTAGCATTTTCGCCATTATAAGAGAAAAACTAAAATGTATCGAATTTTCTGTTTGTTGTCTTCCATTTATAAAACCTTGTAATCGTAACTGAAATAATCAAACAAAAAACCGCAAGAGGATATTTTAGTGTCAAATGTCACCTTTCAAACGAGCATAAATCTGAAATTGTTTGATAGATACCTCACGCGATATCGATCACTACAGACGTCTACCGAAAAAATAATGGATTACTTTTTCCCCATACTAATATATCAAAGTAACTTAAACTCCAAATTTTCTATATTTTATAAATTAAATCATTAATCGTTTTAAGAAAAGCAATATTAATTAAGTACTTAATTTATTTTTTTGAAATTTTTTCATCCTTCTATCAATAATCAAAATTTTCTTTTAAAATAATTCAATGTTAAAACAAATAAGTTAAATTTCTTTGTTTCTAGAATAAGAATACTTGTGGTAAACGAAATAGTATGTATTTATTTACCACAATCACAAAATAAAATTGTTTGACCTAAGAGAATAGGAATGAAATAGTAATGAATAACATGTGTCCCGGTTGGTTAGTTCTCGTTACCGGAAGACAGTGAGTTCGAATCCTGGCATATCCGAAGATCCGTCATATTCATTACCGGCGACAAGGCAAGTAAAATAAGCAGTGGTTGCAATGTCCCCCATGTTTCCTTTCCAAATTGATACCTATGGGGATGTTTGAAGCCAGGTCATGGGTCATCTGCGTCTTCTTATTTCTAAATTGGAAGAGCCAGATGGTACTGCCATCTATGATCTTGTACTTCCACCCTTCTAGGGTGGGGTTGTTCTGTTCAAAAACGGAAGACGTTTCTTTCTCACTTCATTCGCCCAGACGAGCGTACTTGGTTTCGTCAACTGTCATAAGTAACAACAACATGAATAGCATTAGCTGTTGCAACGTCGAAAAAATTATAAACGAATGTTACTAGCCATGCAATAATTTTTTTTTTCTTTTTGCAGAAAATTGTGAATTTTAAATGTTTTTCTTAAAATTTTTACACTTAATAATCCTTTTTCTTGACACTTTTGTCAATTATTCTAATATTTTTATGCTCTTATATAAAAAAATTCTAAACGAAAGAAACTGGGTTTGTTTTCAATTTTCGGTCAACAGCATTTGAACAGAATACTGAGAATAAAGTAAAATTGTGCATTGATAAGGGATTTTTTGAAATAATAATCTAATTAACTTTTGTAATATTTTGGAAGAATACCTAAAATTGTTTGTTATTGATTCCAACTTTGTAATAAATAATATATGAGCATTTAGATTCTTAAATACTTATTTATATGTTACATTCTTGCAATAAGCTTTTGTATTAAAACATTTCGGAAAATTTCCCAAACTTAGTATGGGAAAAACGTTCGTTAGTAAATTCAGGTATAACCTAAAAAGTGATATGGATAATATACGAATACGTTTGAATTAACTATACATTATGCACTGAAGGAAATAAAGTCTTCTAATATTTTGCTATTTCCTTGCAATAAAATTTCAAACTAGATATAACAACAACATGTGATGCATTAAAAAAGTGTTTTGTGAAATGTTTTGAATAAACATAATTATTTTTATATAAATTTGTTAGTGACAAATATGTACTGTTATTAAAACTTAAAACTTGGTTAAATCCGTATGTTAAGAAGATATAAATTGAACAAGGAAATACAAAACTAGTATTTTTACATATATCACAAGTCAGGTGACAAATCTTGGAGAATTTATGCTGAATAGCTTTCTAGGTATTTTATTAAATACATTTCTGAGTTCAAAATAAGAATATTTCAGGAACTTAAGATGGAGACAGTGTTCAAGATGATTTTCGAAGTGAGAGATCTTTATTTGGGAAATTGGTTTAAATTTACCATTCTTTTTGTCTTAATAGAAAAAATAATCAGATATAAAAATATAAGAAATATTTTAACGAAAGAAATATCTTTCCAAAACGAGCCTTTTCTAGCTTTCTCAGCCAACATGAACTCTATCGTAAATTCAAGTCTAAAAAACTGCAATAAATATGTCTAGATACGACAACAAACAATTAAAGAGATAACAAGAGATGTAAAGCCAAACAGATCCGAAACATCCCAAGTTGAGTAAAAATGATAAAGAATCTGGAAGACGGAAAACCTTACTTTTCTCTGATTCTGACCTAGCATTATCTTAGACTTTAATGTGATAACCTAAAGAAAATTGATGAAAACAATTGTTTTGCTGATAAAAACATTTTTTGGGTTAATGACACTATTGGAAATGACAATTGTTAAAATTAGTATCATAATGATTGATATAAATATGTTTAAAAGGTCAACTATAATTTTACTTCCTAGTACATGAAATAATATTTTTTTACATGTTTAAAAAATTTAAAAGCATTTGTGGTACAAAAAACTTATTTTTCATCAGCTTTCTTCTTTTTCCAACGGTAGACATTGGATAACTAACCCTTTGCCATAAAAAGGCCGGGAGCTACCAATCATTTAGTGTTACCCGGTGGGCACCTTTGAACCAAGTCACGGAGGAGAGTAGTATTACCCACGTCACACAATCAGAAACCCGTTTAAGAGATGGGCCACATTCGTCCATCATCTTAGAAGAAAGACAAGAAAACGCAAAGAGAGAGAAAGGAAACGTCTATGTCCAAACTGGGATTTGAACCAGGG
The DNA here is from genome assembly GCA_026290005.1 of Latrodectus geometricus. Classification (NCBI taxonomy): domain Eukaryota; kingdom Metazoa; phylum Arthropoda; class Arachnida; order Araneae; family Theridiidae; genus Latrodectus; species Latrodectus geometricus. The sequence goes on along the minus strand of JAPDSC010116879.1, from coordinate 60,139 downwards.
ATCAACAGCTTGAAAGTCAGGAATGCTAACCACTCAGGCCCATTAAAATTTCTATTTTACTCATATTTAATTTTGAAATTTTCCAGATTGTCGTGAATTAACCGCAGGTATTAACTGATAATAAAGTTTTAAATAAAAAGTTAACTTGAGAATTCATAAGTGTTTTCATTCGTATCCTGTTTTTAAAGTATTTTGAGTTTACAAGGAAATTAAATCTCATATAACAATTTAAAAATAGACACAATGCTATGTTACTATATAATATAACTGGAGATGGGATTTTCGTAAGATATCGTGTAACTCTTGACTTGATTTTCAAGAAGTATGGAATAGTCCCACTTGTTTTTAAGAATGAATTCATTTACCTTCTCATAACGGTTTGATTTACGAGAAAGTGTGAATTCTGAACATCATTAGCAAACTTTATACGTCACAAATTAATGTGGAATAACCTCAACCTCTGTGGGTTGCCACAGAGCACCAGCAACATAGAGAGGGTGAATGTGGTCACCTTGCCAATTCTACAGAAAATAATGCTTTACAAGATGAAGCTACTGAGCCACTACAATTTTTACATAGCTCAGTAAATTTTCGAAATAAATTGGTAGAGATAGATTTCACCATACATTGGTAAGAAAACACCATGTTCTGTTTTCAGAATCTGGTCCGAATCCGGAATATCATTCACCACGCATATTTTCTCTTAACAAAGTGATGAGAAGGATGCTAGGGAATTCAGCTGTGGTATATTGGAACATGGGGAAATTTTCATACTGTGTAATAGGAAAATCTAGAATAAAATTATTCTCTACGTTCTGGAAATTTTGATGTTGATCCATGTATTTTGTTGATTTGATTGCACTTGATTGTTTTTTTAACGAACTTATTTTGCCCTCATTTTTAATTTGAAGTCACACATGTCTTAAGGTATTAATATTAATAGACTCTATATGTCTATTATATTATATTTTACATTTTGACTTTCACTACCCTGCGGTTATAAAGTTCTACAGCAACTACTTTATTAGCCTTTGATCAATAATAAATTCTTTATATTCGAAAATTTGTATTTTTATTCATGTCAATGGTACAAAATACATAAATTGCTTTAATGAAATGAGAATGACCGGAAATAAATTTTGGTTAACAACATAGTCTTATTATTTAAAAATAAACCGAAGATAAAAATGCACGCTGATGTTAGTAGCTACTGATGTGAACAACATTGTTTCTTTAAAAACTGATAACAGATAATAGAAAGTGTGTGTGTGTGTGTGTGTGTGTGTGTGTGTGTGTGTGTGTGTGTGTGTGTGTGTGTGTGTGTGTGTGTGTGTGTGTGTGTGTGTGTGTGTGTGTGTGTGTGTGTGTGTGTGTGTGTGTTCGTGTTCTCACTAGACCATTACGTTGGTAAAAATATAATTTATTTTTTTACTAAATTTGGGCATTGGCTGACTAACCCTTCGCCACAAAAAAGCTGGAAATTGCTATTCAATTATCGTTACCCGCCTGTGAACTAAGTCACGGAGACTAAGTACCTACGTCATTCCAACACAAAGCGGATAATAGGGTGGGCCATATTCATTCATCCTCACAGAAGAAAGGACAAGATAATACAAAGTGAAAGAAAGGAACATCCATGCCTGGGATTCGAACGCGGGACCAATAATTTAGGAGACATTAATTAATTGGCCAGCTAATTATAATTCAACAGTAAAACAATTTGACATTCAGACCACTTATTGTAGTAGAGCCTTTAACCCCTTAAAGCACGAGTTTTTTTTCGGAAGAAATTCTAAGAAAATTCTCCATGTGTCATCTGTTTTAAATAAGTTTAATTATAATGTTGTATCTATTTTTGCCAGATATGGGCAAATTTGCACATGTCCTTACCAGATACGGACATGTGCAAATTTGCCGGTAACTTTCGGCTGCATCAGACACGGGCATGTGCGTTTGGAGATATCAATACTTCTTGCTAAGATTAAAGTTTAATTATTTCTTGGAATGCACTTAAGTTTAAAATGAAGGACAGGGAAGAATTAATACTAAAAACAGCACGCTCAGATTCATATTCCAAAACGTTTAAAAACATAATCACTCCAAAAGAAAAGATAACCATTCCAAAAAAAATT